>LS057070.1:0-10047 GCA_900241095.1 Acartia tonsa
CCCCCCCCCCCCCCCCCCCCCCCCCCCCCCCCCCCCCCCCCCCCCCCCCCCCCCCCCCCCCCCGCCCCCGCCCCCAGTTTTAGACTTGTGCTATTGTGGACTTCAGAGGCTTTCAAGTGAAAATTTGTCTGGTTTTATATTTGATAATAAGATAATGATTTTGTCCAATCAATTTACACTTTAAACAAAACAAAAAATATTTCAAGCTGAATGAAGATTTCTCAAATTTGTTATTTGTTGATAAAATCATGGTTGAAATGGTCAATTTGAACCCCACCCTTTTCTAAAGGATAAAAGTGCCAAATTACTGTAAAATGTTGTACAATACCAAATAATACAAATTGAGGAAGAGGCAAATCTTGTTTGAGCAGCAAAAAGTGAAGGAAAATTATGTCAATCTCAATTGATAAAATTTCTGAGAAGTCAACCATGGATAAGGGAATTTGGAGTTTGTAAAGTAACTAAAACAATTTTATTATCATATACATTACAAAATTGAACTCATGTCTTTTAACAATCTAAAAAATTATTTCCAAAAAATACTATGTATAAACTGTTAAACAGATTAAAATGAATTTAACATAAATTACCTTCTTAATTTTTTTTTATTTAAAGATGATTTATAAAGTCGAATATACAGTTCCTTATCCGTGACAAAATCATCTTGAAAGTGAGGAAACAATTTGCAATACAAAAATTATTCTCTGCGAAAATTTGCTAGAACCTAGGATCCTCTAACTTACTTTAAAACGGTGTTGCCCCAAAACCAAAGAATATATTTTATTGTTAAATTAAGGACAACTCTGTCCAGAAGTTTCATACTATTAACAACATTTAAGTGGGAAAAATGAACAATAAAATACAAGAAAGAAAAATGAAGATAATTATGCTCATCAAATTATATAAAGTAGTAAGCTTTTTTTTGTCTGTAGTGAAGGATCTCGCTAACCGCAAAAGCGTTATGGTTCTCCTTTACATTAAAGCTTCTTATAGGTCCAGGGAAGGTTTTTAACTATTTTGGGGGAGGGTATCTCCACCCTCCTAATAAAAATGACCCCCTTCCCCTTTTTCTTTTTAAAACTCAAGTTGAAAATGAGGGAGGTCAACTTTCCTTCCTTCCAACTTAAGTGCACCTAGAGGCCTCTAGGGACGTAGCCGCTAGTTTATTATAAAGTTACTAAATTTTACAGCGAAAAAGTAATTACTGTGTAGCTGTTTCGTATGATTTGCATAAGACAATATTTTTTCTTCATTTTCTCAAGCATGACAAAAATTGGTTTGGTGGTTGGGGGGGGTGGGCTACGACTTTCAGGGACGTAATTTGAAAATTTGAACATACTTTTTTATATGAGGTTATTAATAATGCAAAACTCACGTCCCATACTTATTATTTTAAAATTCTAATTTTAATTTTTTAGATTTTTTGTCATTTTTTTTTTTTTAATTACTAAAGCCGCCCTTACTGTTTTTAACTTCAAGCTTCAAAATTTGTAGAGCACAAGAAATCAGGAAACATCATTTTTTTAAAACCTCTCATTATTTTAAACTTAATTTTGAGCTTTATTACTTTTTAATGTTTTGCCTATTATAAGAATGATAAAGAATAATAAATGAATAAGAATGATTTTTGTGCATTTTTTGGCAAAGTTTTGAGATGATAATATAACAACTTATCATGGTTTTTGCAAAAAAAAATATTTAATGAGTCCTTAAGCGTAATTTAAGTGTTTCGTGATTTGATTTTGAAAAATTTGGTAATATTAGATATGATATTATGTTCTAATTTGATCCTTAACAAGGCACAGAAATAAAATTTGAAAATATATAATTATTTAAAGAGTAGCTTTGCTATTGAACTTCAACTGCTTGCATTTAAGTACTTGTAAAAATTGATCTATGGCTGCAATCCAATACCTTTACTTTAATCATTTACAGGGTTGTGTCGATAAGAAATTTATGCAGTTTAGAAACCATATTTAAAGCATATACTTCATATGAAATTAGAACCCAAAAGAACCAAAGAGACAATTAATGACATGCTAATTAATAACAAACTTCCACAAACAAAAAATAAGTTTTACACAACTAGAGAAAATAAATTATCAAATAGCAAATAAAATTAAGGGTAAAATAGACAGGCATCTATTTTTCAGAGCAGCTTAAAAACCCAATTAGATAAGGCATCTGTTTTTTTTTTCAACACAGCTTATAAAATATAATATATTGTGACAACCCTCGCTTAACTTTTTGTGGTTTATTATCTGCAAAGTGAACTTTTATAAACTTTTAATATTGATGGCTTGCAAACACCATTATGCCTTGATAGAAAAGAAATAAGACAGAAAAGTCAACCCAAAAATATTTGAAGATTTAGAGAACAATGAATTCCAAAAAGCCTGATTTTTTTAAAAACTTGGCATTTGAAGTTAACGATAAAATCCTATGTTTATATTTCTTAAAATTGTCAAATCATTTTGAAGAAATTTGTTTGTTCATTGTTAAAATATAGGAATTAGTTGTATGAAGCTACTTGCAACAATGTTATACAATCAAAATATAAATTGCGTGGGTGGGTTACTAAAGCAGATTGTGTGTAGATTATATAAGGAAAAAATCCATTGGTCAATACTTTTGCGAAAAAGTAGTCTAAAATAAAGTATCTTTGAATTAAAATAGGGAATATTTAACTATACGTTCTTACCCTATCCATTCACCCCCAATAAGACAAAATACGTAAAATGTATTAAAAACGCAGATTTTTACTAAAAGATGTAAAAAGTTAATTTTGTCATCATTTTGTCATTCCAATTACCAGTTCCAGGCTATAAGAATTTTGTACTTTTTTGGGTAGATTTGTAAATTGTGCATGTTGTAAATGTAACAATTCTCTTCAATTCAAACTCTCCTCTTACTTCTGGTTGAATTGATAGTATTACATAATCAAACTATTTTATATGCCTTAAAATTTAAATAAAATCGCATTTAAAACAAATAAAGTAGTATTTGATTTTTTGTTTTAAAGGTTAAGTTATAGTTTATTTCAAGTCAAGTATTGAAACAAGTCATATTAAAATGTTTGTTTTTTTGTGTTTGAAACGGCATTTTGGCGGAATATTGAAAAATTGCCATTATTACATTTCATGGTTGGGTTTTATAGCGTTTTTTCATGCTTTGTTAATATTTTAGTTTGTGTAAAAATAAATAAATTTCCAGAAAACAGGAACTTTGGACTAAATGGTTTAAAAGGGAAGCAGTTAAATTTGTCGTTTTGCCTTGCCAATGGATGTAGAATATACGTGGATATTAGGACAGTTTAAAATTGTCGTCAATTTAGCTTGGAAAGAGGAGGTGGAAGAGAGGAAACGTTATTTTAACCCGATGCAAGTTTAATTTTATTAGAGAACTTGAAAATTTGGCGCAAGATCCAAGTTATAAAATATCCATTGCCTGAAATTACGACCATATAAAGTCAAGAATAGCAAGAGTGGCCCTCCTCACTTCAACAAACACACACACACACACACACACACACACACACACAAACAAGATGTATTGTTATCTGAAATACCAATCAGAAATTTCCATTTTATTTGACCTATATTTGGCACATATCCTGCTTTCACAAGTTGACACACACACACACACATCAAATACCAAATATGTAAAAATGCTTTCTAAACTAGAAAGCACGAAGAAAAAAGGTGAAAACCGAATCCTGTTGCCCCATTTCTTGAAAATATCTTCTGAGCAGGGTCAATATATCTTTATTGATAAACTTGTATTTTAAAAGCCTATTTAATCTACAGACAAAAGACAAAGGCGTAGAAAATTTGATAGATTAGGTAATTGATTAGAAACATAAAATCACATGAAAGCAGAAGATGCCATTTCAATTAAAAATTTGATAGATAGAATTGTCCATAATTCTTTAGCAAAATAAAAAATCTTTAAATAAAAAAACACAATTCTTAAAAATGTAGTATAACTCCCCAAAAAAGAAGACAACTCCATATCCCACAAAGATGTCTAATTTAGAACTACCTAAATTACCATTTTTAAGGGGGTCCCATTTTTTACAACACATTGACCGTGAATTCTAAATTTTCTAAGATTGAGAAAAGGGCTAGAATTTAAAAATCTAAATAAAATATAATACACAAAGATTTATTTGACTTTCAACAAAAGCAGCAATCTCCTTATTTCTAAAGTTATAATTTTATCTTCAACAATAACCATGTAAAGTGAATTAATGCATTCTTTTAGAAACTAAATTTCTGATATCTATATATAGATATTTGGTCTGTGAAGGACAAAATAATGTAAATTAAATGTTAAATTAGCCTTTTTAGACAAATTGGTTTTCGTTTTTCATGAAAAGCGGGGAAAAAATGTAGAAAGGTTTCTAAAAAAAGAGGAGAGCTTTATATATATTACTACTTTTTGATTTTAGTATTTATAATTTTCTGTTAACTTCATTTATGGCTTAAGGTCAATGATTTTGCCATTTAAGTATTAGTCTTTCTGTGGGTTATGTAATATATTGGCCAATTAAATTTTTTTTTGTTACAGGATATTTATCTACTTGAACAAATCCACAAATTTTCTGCTCCACTTGATTCTTTGTGACATAATTAAACATTTAATATTTTCCATTAGGGCCTCTTTACAAAGTACGGGATGAATAGTAATAGAGCGATTCTATCGTGAAATAAAAGATTACTTACTTGCTTTTTTGTGCAAAGAAAGGGGAACCAACTGTAAGACTAATATGATAATCCAACTTCCACGAATAAGCATCTTTTTACATATCACAATCTGAATAATAAAATAATTTCATTATTATTGATTTTTTGAGTAAAATGTTGGTTAATTTCAGTTGTGTTAATATGATATTCCAAGGATTAATGTCGACTACAAGGCATGTAATAAAGAGGTCTGTTCCTGTTGACAGTAAAACCGACATTATATATTGACACCATACGTCTTTAATTTCCATAAAGATATCCTATTTCTGACAAAAGAAAATTCTAAATTAATACGATAAAAATTTTAATAAATAAATTACCTGTCTTTATATAAAATAACTTTCTTTTTTTTTTACAAATAATATAAAATATATGTTTAACCTTTGAAAGTAAAAGATTAACTGACAAACTTTCCACTATGCAGGGCGGAGGGAATATTAAGGCTGTCCTGTCTGAACGCTCAGTACCTGGCTGATGTAACCTGCATGAGCGTGGCGGAGTGTCGGCATACCTAGGCGGTCCCCTATTCCCCCATACTCCTGTACCTGAAGCAACAACCCTTTTTTTATGATGACCTAGCCCCGCCCATTTATCAACACATTGATAGGATTAAACACCTTTTTTTTGTTGATATTATGTAATATGTATGTTCCCTTTATAAGTACTATTCTTTGATAAAATCGGTTTATATCAACTAATGAAAGTCTTATCTTCTTTTGAAAGTATACATATTTTGCTTTATTTGAATGCAAAAAGAATTCTTTATTATCTTTAGTGTTCATGATTGATTTAGACCAAAAATATTAGAGTATTATTAATGTACTCTTTTTAGCATTTACACTGATCTTGGATTTTTTAAAAAGTTAACAACTTAGCTAAATTTGTTTTAATTTTTAACTCAATCTATTCGCTCATTTTCGAGGGAGGGCTAGAACATTGACTGTAAATTATTCCGGTCTTTAGAATTTTATGAAAACTGTCTGTCATCCGTTGGCTTTAAAACGGAAACTTTTCAATCAATAATTTTAATAAACTGAGGGGGTATTCTTGTTTATTATAAATGGAAATGTACATCGATTTATCGTACACCATTGTCTTATCCCTTAAGATCGACATATTTAAATAAAAGTTTCTGATATATTCAGTTTTGTGTTATGGCTTTTATCGATTTTAGGATAGCCTAATATTTTTTAGGCTTAAATAAAAGATTTTCAATTTATGCAAATAATCAATTTACTTCACTATATAAAAAAATCGTTTTTGTTTTTAGATTTACTTTCATAGAAGTATCATTAATTTAATTTTTTTAGATGAAATCTTTCTTAAGCATAAAATAGAAGATGTTGTTAATTAAAATTGCAAACTTAAAAGCTTAAGGGATTCACACCCGCCAATAAGCCGCTCTATCCGCCAATTTACTACCGTTTAGACACACCAAGAAAATATACTAAATCCTAGAGATATAAAATACAAAAATATTGCTAAGCAATTATTTGATTTTTAAAAGGTAAATATATTTAGAGCGGCTGCCTACTTATCCTTGCTAAAAAATATAAAAATGCTTAGCTAGTACTTACTACTTGCATATCCTTTGTGTAACCGCGCCTAAATAGTTTTAATACATAATCTTATCAATTATTACATAAGTAGTCTTTCCTGTTGTATTAACAAATTTATATGTTTTTTGTATTGCCTAAAAAAGTAAAAATGTACATAAATACTTTTCATTAAAAAACATAACAGTTTTGATTAAGCTAAAATATGAAATCATGTACTAGCTAATTTTCAAAGACTAGGGGCGTGCATGAAGAAAATTATTTAGGTTTTATTTACACCCCCCTCCCCCCACAATAAAATCCCTACACAAGGCAGTTTCAATCTTACAAGGACAGTAAAATTTTCATTGCGCTTCGCACTCATGAAGTTGATTATTTTACAATACAATACAAAATAAAGATTAAGTGACAATTTAAAATAATTTTTTTACATGATTAGTTACTTCATTTCTTTTGAAACTATCACTATAAGCATGATTAGATAATCACTTTTTGTAAATAAATTTTTTTTAAATCACTGTTACAACTTCCTGATGATTAGGCACAACTAATTTGTAAAACTAATAAGAAGAAGAGTACAAACTACATAGTTATCCAACCTTCCTTTTCCCGCATCTAATTATTCAAAAAGGCTTAGACCATTAGGAAAAAAGGGGTAGAGTGTTAAAAATGTGCACCTTCAACAGGGAAGTTGAATCCAAAAAGGGATGGTTAATTTCTAAAGGGGAAGTGAGGTGATAATAAAATGTAAACTCGCAAGGGTCAATGCTCTGGATGGTTTTGTTAAGCTTATAGCGTGTTTTTTGGATCTGTTGGTTAAACAGGGTTTCTCATACCACTAAGAAGTTTCTTTTTTGGTCTTCCTCTATCACACACTCACACACACACTCACAAGCTTTTTTCAACTTCTTTCTCCCGCTTTTTTTCAGACTACCCCTCTCTCTGTCTCCCTCAGCTCTCTCTCTCTCTCACTCTCCATATTAATTTTTTTAACGTAGAGAAATTAGTCTTCGCTTCGAAAGACGGAAAATATTTCTAACCAAGATGTTGTGCCATTTAAAATGTCGTCATTTTCGACTCAACCAAAAAATCAACAAGAAAGAAAAAATTCGCAAAAAATATTACTCTTATACAATATTGTATTTCATGATAAATGAAACTTTAGTAGGCAAACGACGGCGAAAGCAACGAACCTCTAAGGTAGAAATTGGATGGATAGATTCGATAGTCGCACAATGTTACAGAAATTTATTTTATTTTGACCGTACAGTTAGGTTTTACTGGGTTTTAGATAGCTATGCACGGTTATATTACCCTAATAAGTTGAGCCTCCGCAGGGTTAATGCCCTGCATAGTTAGACATTTAAGAATCTTGCTTCAGATTTAATTCCGGGACAGTAGGATTATTTTCTTCATTCCTTTTCAATTTTAAGTTCCATAGTAAGATACTTTTTATTAAAATATTTGAGAAGTGTCCCTTTCGTGGCAATGCATTTAAGGGGCGATTCGTCGTATTTTTAAAATGGCTTTTGATAGGTTATTTTAGGTTATATTAGGTTAGGTGATTGCCCCACAGGATTAGGCAATTTGCCCCGCAGGGGCTAGAAATAGGAGAAAAGCTACTGTGAAAAAAAACAAACGAAGAATTGCCTCTTAAGGAGCGTTGCCACGAAAGGGACTATACCCAAATATTTGACTTTTGGTTGTTTTATATGGTTACCGATGGATGGGTTGCTATGTGTTGCGCTGGATTGCGCGCAGCGGTTCATCTTCAAAATCTCCTCCCCCTCAAGTAATCCTTCCCCGCCCTCCATATTCTCCCCAGTTTTCAGCCTTTCACCCTTTTTCTCCTCAGAATTTTCTCTAAAAAATCAGCCCCTCTCCCTTTTTTCATGGTTTGAGCATTTTCTCTCCTCTTTTATGGCATCGCCACACCCAATTTAGAAGCTTAAATTATTGGAAGCCTAGTTTTTTAATGGAAAAACAATGTTTTTGAAATTCTAAAATGCATATATGTTAAGATAAGGCCTAAATTTTATATCTTACTTGGATTTTTTAAAACCAGGACAGATTTTTTAAGTGATTTATAAGTACTACATGTAAATGTATCTTAACAAATAAAAATAAACATTTTTGAAAAACCTTTAAAAAACTGCGCCAATGTTTAATGTTCGACGCGTCCCATACGTTCTTTTCTCGATAGATGCGTAAAAAAATACTTCTCATATTTATGATAAATCTTTTTTCTCTAAAAAATATGGCCCTCCATAATTTTCTTTGTATTTTTGGCGGGTCAGGGTTTGGGAAGTTTTAATTCCTACTTTGAGCAAGAGTAAAATTGAAAATTTCAAAAATTGAAGTTTGATATAAATTGATTTTTGTATTATTATATAATTTTATCAACCTTATTTTAGCTATTTATTTATCACTAGCGGCTGCGCCCCTAGCATCTAAGGGCTCTATATTTGAAGAGAAATAGAAGGGCAGGAGAAAGTCTAGAGCGATCTCAGGACCTATAAGAAGCTTTAATGTAAAGGATAATCATATTGGTTCAGTGGTTAGCGAGATCCTACGCTACAGACAAAAAAAGGCATACTACTTTATATGAGAAGATGAAAAAATGTCTCATTTTCAATAGCCTTATACATCAAGACAATAATTTCATTTTTACTGCAGTGGTTTATAATGAGACAGTCAAATTTTCCCGTGCATCATAAATATGGAATTAACCGCCGGTTGGAGCGATATTTTCTATTTAGTTATTTTAAAAAGCTTCAACCACAAGTTACAACCAGTTATCTAAGGCTTAACAGCCGCCTGAATATTAACGGTTTACCTGCATCTTTATTTAAGGACCAACATCGGCTGTGGCTGCTGGTAATCAATCTATCTACTAATCAACCGCGCCATTTTTGCTCCGCCTGCTAAGCAGATTTTTTAAGTTCCTCTCGCCAAGATATAAATAAACAGCGGCTATCCCTTTTTAATTTTATTTTAAAAGAAAATGCAACAAAATTTTTTGGGTAATTATTTTTCTGGGGGTGATTTTTCTTGGGAGGCTGGTGGTTCCCTCCTCCAAAATTGTTATAAACCTTCCTAGGACCTTTGAGAAGCTAAATTGTATAGAAGAACCATATCGGTCCAGCAGTTAGTGAGATCCTTTGGTACAGACAGACACACACAAACAGGGATCCTATTACTTTTATCTGCGGATAAAAAAAGCTTGAAATTAAACTTGACAATATAAAAGTTGTTATAGTTAGGTCATTAGGTGACTATTTGGTTTCAATTATGACTGGACAAAAAAGTAAAGTATTTTTTTCATATTTAATGTATAACAAAACAACTAGCTGCTTTTTTGGGTAAAATATATCTATTCCAATATTTTGTAAATACTAATCTTCCATCAACAATTTAAAGTGATCAATTCAGCTGTCTGCAAGATCTTACTAGACATACATGTTAAATACACATTCACGAAGATGATTAAAGTCCCTCATACGATAAAATAACCAATAAGAGGCCAGAATAAATTTTACCATTGGTCAATTACAGTGTATACTGGCCTCTCAATAGCTATTCTATCGTATGACGTCAAAATCTGTAGAGGGACTTTAATCATCTTCCACATAGAGACCTAGCATCATGGGGCGCTGCATTCTAAGGTTGCGAGGGGGGGGGGGGGGTTGGATAAAAATAAGGCCAAAATGTTGGGCCCTTTGTACAAACGCCTTAAAATGGAGGGG
>LS057071.1:0-11366 GCA_900241095.1 Acartia tonsa
AAGCTTTCCCTGTGCATAATTGGATCTTGGCTATTCCAGATTATTTGTAGGCCTTCTTATGCCGCTTAAAATGGTGTGTGGGTATGATCTGTACGTTCAGCCGTTTGGCAGCTAGCAGCCTTTAAAATTCCTAGATTTTCGGCAATTTTCGTTACCAGCAATATTTTACCGTCAACTGCAGTAGATCCTGTGAGTTAATTTATTCAATTCTTTTAAATTTACAGGCCGATACAAAACATCCTTTGAAACATCAGGACTGAAAAGATACAGAAAACGGCATAAAAAAAACTGAGGGAAAAAAGTACATGTTTGAATATAAAATAAATTTTTGCCATGCAGTATAGCATGTTTTTGTGGAAAGGAGTATCATTTCCTGTTTTGTTGGTCCTAAGATGGCAAAGGCCCATACCAACAAAATTAAAAGTAATTAGCCATCCCTGACTCCATGGAAATGACGACCCCTGTCGTTTTATACACTTTATGATTGAGTTCTCTACATAAATTCAATATTTTCATTACAAGAGCCAGCTTTTTAAAACTTTTATCACATTTTCTAAACAATAGAGTTCAACTCCAATTGACTTGCTTCTTAACTGTGATTATTGGATCAATAAATGCCTAAAAACCCATTGTATGAGGTCTTGACGGTTTGATAGGTTTAGGATAATCTATAGCTCACTGAATTTCAACACGTATAGTTTTTGTAAAATAGCAAAACATATATTGGTGCTGCTCCTCATAACGCCTGTTGATCACGGTAGTGGGGGGGGGGGGCGGGTATTGCGTAGCCCCGCAGGTTTTGGGCTTCCCACAGGTGTTAGAATCATTTAAAAAAACATTCCTTAATTTCAATTTGTTTCATAAACAAGGAGTTAGGGTTTTATTGCTCGAAAGGCACTAAATATTTTCTAAAATGCATGAACACCTTTTATAAGACAAGTTGATAGAAAATATGTATTCAATTTTGATGCATTTTTTTATAAACAAGTAGAGACAAAAGTCATCAACTTTTTTGACATTAAACTTTTAATTCTTTTTTCCTCATCTCCAAAGTATTTTTTTTCTACTTCTGTCTGGTCGTCCATGCTATGTATCCTTATATAGATGTTTGTCTGACTATGTGTCTGTACTGAAAGATCTCACTGACTGGTAATATTAGACTTTTGATTGTAGTGGTTCCCAAAGTTTTATAAACACGTACTCTTGTTTAAATCTTTGGGTATTTGTAATAAATCTTGTTTTGGTTGTATGTTCCTGGGATTTTAGAAACTAGCAGTGTCCAAATTTTTCCACCATTAATTATAATCTACAGATGGGGAAAGTATGTTTATAATAACTAGGGGTGTACATCAATTTATCTTCGAAAATGTCTTTTCCCTTAAGATCTCTGGTAAGTAATGCATAAACAAGGAGTGGAATAAATGACTATTGGAGTAAAGAAAGACCGATAATTCCAAGCATAGATTTAACTATCAAAGAATTGGTTGTTAGCCTCGGATAGCCTATGAAGACGGGATACACTACGAGATCTTTTTTCGGTGTATCTCTAAATAAAATCTGTACATGATACCCTTGGATTGCAAAACCTTTGCCTGAAAGTTCTTACTGTTTTTAGTCAAGGTATTTCTCCTACTTTAACTATATTAAAATCAGCAGTGTCAAAGTTCAAAAAATTCTAATCTACAGAAGGGGTATTTTTGGCTATCAAAATATGGCATGTACATCAGTTTATCGCCAAAAAAGACAAAACCATCTTAAGTACTCGAAATCTTAAAGATAGACCACATGTATTTTCAAAATTCACATTAAAATGTATAAAGGATGGTATGTAGGGACGCCCAAGCTTTTCATTTTGAGAAGGGGAAAATGAAGGGATTCATTTTAATGGTAATCTCATGTATTTTTTAGAATTTTGAGGGAGACTAAAATAAGGCCGGTTCAACGGTTGAGGGGTTAAACATCCCATTACCCCAACCCTTGCACGTCTATAGCGACATCATGTTTCGACTTGGTCTATACTAAATTAATTCTATACCAAGTTAAAACTAACACTGACCATCTAATAGAGTGCATATTCTTTATACATAGCTTCATAGAATAAAAGAGTTCCTACTTTATAAAAAGTGTCCAAAGTTTGAATTCCATTATTAATTTGATGAAAACATTTTTTATATGATATACATTATCATAGAATTTACTTGATTTTTGGAATAGGTATTATACAGACAATTAGGCACAATGGTATAATCGAAACATTGTAATTTAGACTTCTACATAATGTTGAACATTAATAGCACAGTCAAAAAGCCTTTTTTCTAGTTATCTTTTTCTATGGTCTTGCAATTTTTCTCTCTTTCAGTTGTATCATTTTTAAGAAGTAGAATTAAATTGTAAGCCCTTGGAATTATTCTCTAAATTTGTGGTCTTAAGATTCGATAAGATTCTCTAAACAATTTGGCATTTCTTGACATTTTGTGCTTTTTGAAATACCTACTTTTATCTGAAGATTGCAAAACCATGAAATTATATGTAAGTTAAGATAGTTAAAATTGAAGTAAAAAAAAGTTGTTTTACTAAGAAATACTTTTATACATGTGTGCCTGAAATTTTGATCGTAGTTGGCACTTGAAACTAATCTACTAGATTAAGAGTTTTAGTATGGAAATCATGCATAGAAAGGTGATAATAGCGACAGGGTGTCAACATTTTTATATTCAATAACCGTAAATTATAAATAATTTAGTTTTCATATGGAATCCATGCATAAGAAGGTGATAATAGCAATAAAGTGTCAAGATTTCATATTCTATATCCGCAAATTATTGATTATATAGTTTTAGTATGAAAATAGCTAAAAGGTGTCAACATTCTTGTAATAAATATACGTAACTTATAAATCTATGAAAATTATTATTTTAGTAAGGACAAGTGATAATAGCAACATGGTGCATGGGAATCCAAGGGGGGGGGGGAGGGAGGGGGGTTAAACATTTTCTTTGAATCTTTATTAGCAAGGCTTATTTTTCATGTTTAAATTAATAGTTGACACCCTTGGCTAAGCAAATGCACTTGAGAGAGCGAAAAAAATGTTTTCTGACAAGATAATTAACTTAATTTGAAAGTAAATACGTGTTTAATTATCACATTGCTTTAGTGGAGAGTCAATGCAAAATTGGTAGATTCTCTCTTATTGCCAATGGACAATCTTTGACCCTATCTATTTTTTAAAATTGTATTATAAATGGATATTCTATTATAGAAACCTGTGTTTATATACATATATATATCTATAATACAAAGTAGAATGATGTCTGTCTGTCCATCCGTCCTTCCCTTAAGATCTTGGTCACCACTGAACCGATCGGATTCATTGGTCCAAGGACGGTTTTTAACTATTAGGGTATCTCCCACATTAATTGCCCCTAGAGGCTTCTAGGGGGCGTAGCCGCTAGTAGAATATACGTGAATGTTATGACAAGGTGGAAAATTGTCGTCAAAATAGGTTGCTAACAGAAACATGGAACTCATTAATTGGTCAGCTCATTCATCCAGTAGGAGGGAGGGAGAGGATGAGGTAATTGGGTTGTATGCGAGGTATCGTCGTTATTTTATACCGCTGATACTTTATGAGAGATCATAAATATCTGGTGCAAGATCCAAATAATAATATATCCCTTGTATTATTTATATCAACCTTAGACTAGTGCCCATAACATTTTGAGGCACTTAGAAGGGAGAAGGGCAGAGATAGAAAAATAGCATAAAACCACCCCAAGCTCAATCGGTTTAGTGGTTAGCGGGATCCTAAAGGAGGGTAAAAAATCCCTACTACTTTATACAGAAGGATAATCTAAAACTTTATGTTGGCCATTATGTCGTAATTAATAACGGAATCGATTTAGTGAATTTTACTTTTTAAAAAAGAGGGGGAGGGGTCAAGGAATGAACAACTGACGGTTCTAGGGATTTTTTCGACATTCAGGTTTTTGCATTGATTCGCATATGGTTACAGTTTACAAGGGATTAGGAATAAATACATTTTAACAGGCATAGCTTTTTATATATATATATTTACTAGCGCTTGCGCCTCTAGCATACAAGCGGTTTTTTTATGAAAGAGCCCAAAACTATCTTAAATCTAGAAATTATTTGTCAGAAAAACCCTTGACTTATGTGAAGCTTCCTTAAAATGGAAAACTCAATCAATTCATTAGTTATCTAAATCTTGAACTACAGACAACAACAAACCTTTTTTTTTTACTTTTTCCAAATAAAACTAAAATTTAAAGAGGTGTTATGTCTTTAAACAAAACTTACTTCTATTATTTATGTATCACAAAAATAGTTTAATTGCCGTATAATTAACTGGCAGCTACACTCTAAAAAAAACTTATTATAAAAATAAAAAAAATGTGGGAGGGTACTTCACCCCCTTTTCTAGCCTTTGGAGACTTGGAGCGAAGTCACAATTTACCCTAAATAATTTAGTTTTCTCAGAATTATATATCCTATTATATAATGTAGTTATAAACTACTGAACCGATTGAGTTCTCCCATTTTAGGGAAGCATAACACAGGTCCAGGGATGGTTTTTGGCTATTTTTTATTTAATTCTTGGGATGTTTTAAGGTTATTTTTCTGCCTCCTCCCTACCCCTAAGAATACAAGGCCGTTATATGCTAGGGGCGCAACCGCTAGAATAAATCCAAAGTATTGAAAGACGCTACTACTGTGTTACGTTGAGTCAATATAAAAACTTGTTAAACAAATGCCCTGCTAAAAATTGCCTTATTTGTTAAAATAATTGTTCTTTGCGGGATATCTATTCTACAGGTAATTGTTACATAAAATAAATTTTGACCGTAATAAAGCAGTGTTTCAATATTATTCTATATCAGTTTTTTTCTTCAATAGACCTTATCTTTAAACATCCAAGGTGGGGGGTAAAAGGGTGCTTACCCCCTCAAACTATGAAAACCCTTATTTGATCCCCTGAAAATCTTTAAAAATTATATTAGATTACCACCCTCGAATCTTTGGAACCCCTCGTGTTACCCCCTTCAAAATAAAAAGCTTGGACTTCCTTGACCTAATCCCCTGTTAAAAGCTCTAAACATGCAGAAGAAGAATGTGTTTGCCTTAAAAATGAAGAAACATCTTGTTATAGAGAGGTAATGAATATGTTATTATTACTTGGATCTTACACCAGATTTTCATGTTCTCTAATAAAGTGAACCTTCCAGCGGATTAAAATAAGGATTTTACCCCATCCCCTACCATCCTACTAGATGAACGAACTTACCAATGAACGAGTCCCATATTAGCAAGCTAGTTTGACGACAAGTTTTTCACTTTTTGCTCTAATTTTCTTTTGACTAAACAAAATTATTCTCAAAATTAACTCTTGTTAGAAGCAGTAAGTTATTTGCTCCTGTACATTCATGGTCTTCTGTGTTGTCTTTCATCCTCACCCCCCCCCCCTCCCAATCTTTGGAAATATCCAAAGACAAAATTTAAGAAGAAACGGAACAAAAGAACTTAATTCATAAAAATTTAGCTTTCTGTATTTTTAAACACGAATAAAAAGGTTTGTGGCTCCGTTTTATGTTTATTAGAAGAAAATGATCATTTACAGTAGAACTGTTACTGAAAATACCTACACTTTTTCGAATTTAATTCTTATTGAAAAGTTACTTAAGGGACATATACATAAATGTTAAAAATGTCATCTCAGAAAAAATACAGTCGGGGACAAATAACCAATTTGGATCGTCTTAGTGTATGTGGTTGAGTAGTATAGTACTAAAAAAACGGACAACCTTAACTCAAAAACAGACAGAGAGAAGGACACTAAATGTTAAAGAGTAGCTTTGCTATTTGAAATACAAAGACTCCCCAATTTGTTGCTGGAAGTTGGAATAAATTGGTTTGGAAGCTGATTGAGACATTTTGTCAAGTCACTCTGGTCATTCTGGACATTAGACTTATTAATTCTAGACTCTTCAGTATAATACTTTAAAAGTCACTCTTGTCAGTCTAGACATTAGACTTACTACTTCTAGATTCTTCAGTATCATAGTTTGAAATGTGGTTGAGACATTAATCAAATAGCTCTGGTCAATCTAGAAATAAGACTTATTATGTCTAGACTATTCAGTGGACATGGTTTGAAAGAGATATGATTCCTGGATCGATTCGGGTTCATTTATGAAGGAAAGATACGGTGGGAGGGTGGGGTAATGGACAGCCAAACCTCTCTCAAATATTCATTTTCATCTTAAAAACCTCCTCTTTGGAAAAAGACAATAGAGGGTAAGGCAGAATAATTCTTAACAAAAACCTTTTCCTGAAAACTCTAATTGAACTCTTTTTCTAGTATATACTCACTATTCTCAATTGTTTGTCACTTTTAATTTCAAGTTAACTAAATCTTATTTCTCATTGGTTGGTTTGTTAGCCACAAAAAAATCAACCAATCATGTCTCAGATATCAACAAATTAAAATTGGAACATTTTTTGTTGGGGAAAAATAATTTATTATCTTTTTGACACTTCTCATTAAACAGTTTGATTTGATTTACATTTAATATAAATACTATCTTGACAACTTATTATTTGTTTCACTAGATAAATTACTAGAATCAAACTACATTCTTACAATAATGCCTTACAAGGCAGCTTCAGATATGTTGTAGATAGTTTTTAAGTATTTTAAAGTTTCAACATCAAATATTTATTTCAGTCAACATATTAAAATACAGTGATAATGACAGATTAAGAATATTTACATATAGCATAAGTTTATTTAAATCATTGATACTAAATGATAAACACAAGAATATGTTGCTAGAGGCAGGATCTAACGCAAACATAGAGTGCAAGCTAAAATTTATATAGTCAACAATTTTTAATTAGTAACCCTAGGAAAATGAGGTGAAAGGATCAAGTTAGGTAGGTTAACCTCTCAAAGTGAAATTGGCCGCAGAGAGTATGCTAAAATTCCTGGCTAAAATTAAATTAGAGTAAAGAAGAAGGCTCAAGGAGAAGACTCTATAAAGGCTAGAGGTGGAGCCAATCGTATGTTATAAGGTAGTAAGAATCGGCATTAAATTGAATTTATTTACAATCCTTTTATCAATAGTGATCCGCTACTAAATGCAGAATATTAAATAAAAAAATTGCGGGAAGATTAGTTTATCGTTCATTGTACTTTTCCTATCTAGTTTTCTATAGTGATCGAGTAAAGTTCCTCCCAGATTCGTGGCAATTAGGCTCAAAGCGTCGCTACCCTATAATCTAACATTTACTTATATCTTTCCAAAATATTTATTAGAGAACATGATTTTTAAAGCTTCTTTAAAGAAAGGATATTTTTATTTTTGTAAAGAAACTTCTTTCTTAACTCTAGCAATAAATGTTGCTATCCTTGATTTTTTATTGTATGAAGTTTTAAGTTTTAATTTATGAAATCAAAATCTGACGGATATGAGTCTATTTGTTTCATTTATAAGTCTAGAAATAAAAAAGATTTGATTAGTTATTTATCGTATCGTAATATAAACAGCTTTCCGCGGATATTGAAATTAATAATTATAAGATTAAAACTAGTTTTGTTGACCCCGTGGGTTCAAAGGCCCAGGCTTACAAAATTGGTTATAATTCTTATGAATTTTATCAAATATTCGTGAAAAATTGTCTGTAATACGATGCTATACATGATTCTTCAGTTTGCCTCAGAATCGGTTCAAATCCAACGGATACAAATCGGTTTTGAAGCCATACTGGATTATGATATTCTATATATTTTTACTATCTAAATTAGTATTTTTAAAAATTAGGGTTAAAGCAGGGCTTAGCAGCCACAGCTCCCTTTAGCCGCGCGGCTTTCTCAGCCACCTATTAAGCCTTAGTTGTGTGCGCGGAGGAAAAAATTTAAAAGCCTAATCTCGGAATCAATATTTCAAAATAAAGTTATTTTTTGTTTCTCAAAAAGGCAAAAGTAAGCCTGTTGAAAATGAGAGAACTTTTTGATTATAAATTTATTTTAATTGTACCTAACTGTAACAGGAAACATGATGCAAAGTTTAAAACGACAGGATGAATTCTGACATGCCCAAAGCATCGAAAAATACTATCAATTTCGGACACATAAACCTACTACTATTGTAGAAAATCTCTGCTAACAAAAATATGTATTTAAAAGTTAATCGTGCTGTATAATAATGGAACTTTTGGCAATTCTGTCAAAAATATCACGAGAGGACTTGATCAATAAAAACACAACATTATCAAATATTTGGGGGGGGGGGGTATGAAGAATAGATGGATAATTATCATTTTCTGGAGATGGGGAGGGGAGGGGGGGTTGTACTTTAGCGTTAAAGAATTATCTTACTCCTTTCTTTGAATTTTTCTCTTTTTTACTCTCTATCGATGAATTGATCAATCATTAATTTATACATTTTGTTCTCTTTATCTAATTCCTTTTTCTTTCATTTCTTTTATTTCTTTCTCTCTTTCTTTTCATTTCTTTCCCTTTCTCTCTTTTTTTCTAACTTTAATTTTTTCTTTTAAATCATATTTTTTTGTCATTTTTTATTCTTTCCCCTAATTACATTTTTAGTTTTTTGTTTTGTAAAAGTTTTTTTTAAAAATGGAGAGAAGATTTGGGAAGGGGGGTGGAGGAGAATTTACCTCAGGAGGTTGTAGATATAATCCCCCAAATTGTTTTAAAACCTTTAAGGGAAAATATTACCGCATTAAGAAATCAATACGGTCTAGTGGTACAGACAGACATCCTGTTACTGTTATTTAGCTATGAAATATTTTTCTCTCTTTTATCATATTATCTCCTTTTCTCTTTCTTTCATTGTGATGGTATTTTTTTCTCCCCCCACACCCAAATGCTATTAGACCCCTGGTGGTGTAAATTTAAATATTAGACCGGCACAAGAATAGACTATAACATTAACCATCAAAATAATCAGGAGTCTTTAGGAATAAGAAAATGAATAAATTGATGTATAGCTCCAATTATAATAATCAAAATTACCCCTTATGTAGGTTAAGTTATTTTTGGTATAGTTTGTAAAACCCAATAAAGATATAATAGAAGTCCCTGAAGTTTTCAGCCATCAAGTAAAAGAGTCAGATCATCCTTCCCCTGCAAGACTAATTGCAAATGGAAAATCTTCATCTCCACTAGCATTTTGTATAGTATCTAGATTATAGTAAAATAGGGCCTTGCCCATCGGGCGGAGATCCTGTCCATATTTTGTATTGGGTCTTTGCAATCAGCTAATATTGCCGGAAATATAAACACAGCAAAATGCCTACAAAAGATCGGAAAGCAATTTGCTAGCAGACGAAAATGATCTCCACCATTTAAGCCATTCAGTTGTCTGGATTATACATCTATACTTCTGAATTTATTGTTTATGATATGACGTAGTGTGATCCTGACTTAAACCCTTTGGTAGTGCGCTAAGTTAACTCAACTGTATGAATAATTTATGCCTGATTTGAATTATTGGAATATGTAATTATGTACGAATATATGCAATATGTTCATTCCATTGAGTGAAAAAAATTTCTTAAGCCAGAAAGGCCTAAATTTTTATATTTCAAGGTTTGAATGATTAGCAATAAGGTACAAACAACGAAAGAATAGCAACTCTTTAACTTTACCAGAGGGTAGATTTTCAGGTATTTTTACAAACTATTTATTAAGTACAAAAATCTTTTAGTTTTAAAGTCATTTCTAGGATTATATGGTACAATCTTATAAGAGAAGCCTCTCTATAATGATATAATCAAGTCCCGAAGATGAAGTTTCGACAGGCTTATTCTCTTAGGAGGTTGGTGTTACCCTCCTTGAAAATCTTCCCAGGATCTATGAGAAGCTTCATTGTAAAGGAGAACCATATCGGTTGAGCGAATAGTAAGTTCCTTCGGTAAAGACAAAAACACAGAATCCTGTTACTTTATTACAAGGATGCAGAATTTTTGTTACATTGAATAAATACTGAAATTCAAAGTCTATGCATTGTCAATTTAAAAAAATAAGTTTTATGATTTATTATGTTATCAACACAACATAGTGCATATTACTACTAGTCAGTAATAGGATGTGCGTGTGTGTGTTTCAATTAATATCTGAGGAATGGTAACTCTTTAGAAGAGTGTGTTGATTAAGATCTTGGGAATTACAGTCAAAATAGATCAAAAAACCAAACTTTATGATTTATTATGTTATCAAAACAAAATGGTGCATATTACTACTAATCAGTAATAGGATGTGCGTGTGTGTTGCAATTAATATCTGAGGAATGGTAACTCTTTAGAAGAGTGTGTTAATTAAGATCTTAGGAATCACAGTCAAAATGGTTTTGCAAATCAAACTTATGATTTATTATGTTATCAACACAAAATGGTGCATATTAATACTATTCAGTAATAAGATGTGCGTGTGTGTTGCAATTAATATCTGAAGAATGGTAACGCTTTAGAAGAATGTGTTTTTTAAGATCTTGGGAATTGCAGTCAAAATGGTTTTTGCAAACTAAACTTTATGATTTATTATGTTATCAACACAAAATGGAGCATATTACTAATAATCAGTAATAAGATGTGCGTGTGTGTTGCAATTAATATCTAAAGAATGGTAACGCTTTAGAAGAATGTGTTTTTTAAGATCTTGGGAATTGCAGTCAAAATAGACCAAAAAAGACCTTAGGTTTTGCAAACCAAACGTTATGATTTATTATGTTATCAATACAACATAGTGCATATAGTCAGTAATAGGATGTGCGTGTGTGTGTGTTCAAACAAGATCTCAGGATATTAATCAGACTCGAGGCCATACTTGAAATGCTTTACTAGATTTCTTCATGCGCTCGTTAAAGTCTCCCATTAGTTTTAGCAATACGTTGGAGGACATTAAACTATAAATGGTCCCCAAAGTTTTAAAACCACGTTATCTACCTCTTTGGATTAAAGACATAGGTTACTTTATCAAATCTTGATTGAGTTGTACAAACAAGCAGTGTATAAACTTTTACACCGATAACCTTTTACTACAAAAAGGGGTAATTTCTTGATCTAATCGCTTTTTGATTCCCGAGTTTTAGACACTACAATACTTTAAACACTTGATTGAAAATGTTGAAAGAAATAGAATCCTGGAAATCTATGTAAAAGGTATAAAAGGCTCTAGGGGGCTAGGTGTCGCTTCGGGTACTAGACCTCTCCACGCACCTTGGAACATACATACAATACTTATGATTGCGTTGTAAAGCGTCCATTCACCCATCAGACAACCAACTCTCTGAGATGCACGACCTTTGTCTGAGAAGTCCCAACTGTGC
>LS057072.1:0-11364 GCA_900241095.1 Acartia tonsa
TGCTTAGATTTGATTTCAGCAGCTGTGTGCTTGGTGGCGCTTTTTCTGTGTGTAAGACGCGAAGCGCCAGAAATTTTTGGTGTTGCCTATGAGTGGTGTGCGTGTGTGTGTGCGGGGGCCCTGTCTGTGGCTCACACACAAACACACATACTACACCACACTTCCACCACCTACTAAATAATTATTGCTGCGCTTCTTATAAACATTTAGTTTAGCTAAAAAACAAGAAACACTGTGTGTTATTAGTTAATTAGGAGCTACGCTCCCATCCCCACACATTCGCGCGCTGCATGCTTACAAAGTACATCACGCGAGCAAGCTTTATACAGAGAGGCGAGTGAATGTGTGTTTTAATATACATATCTATCCATCTATCTATCTCCTTCTTACCTTCTGAAAGCGCTTAGAGTAAAATAATATATATCATTATAGTATAGTGTGTAAAAAAGACTTTAGTATAGAAATATACACAGGCCGTAGCGCAGTTTTTCACTGCTTTCTTTATAAACTTTATAAATATTTCATCATTTAGCATCAGGCCGCTTTTGCACACACGTGAACTAACATTTTTGTGATTATATTCAATTTTTTGGATAAAATAAGTGGAGTTATTTATATCATATTTTTATGGTATTTTGGTGATTTTTTTTGTGAATGTTTATGATACGTTTTATCAGGTATGAGTAATAATTTTATTCATTATCAATTTTTTTTAGATACATTATTACATTATTTTAGGTGTCATAGCAGCATTATAAATTATATGGTCTGTTAGTACGTCCGTTTGTTCATTAAGTCAGAGTATGTTAAATGAGTATTGGTTATAGCTTGTTACTGCTTCGCTGCTAATGGATAAAATTGCACTTGTATAAGAAAACTATTTTAAGCTAAAAACATGTATTTAAACTAATACTCGATATTTTATGTTTCAAAAATTATTTTATTTTGTTTTTATTTTCAACAACTAGGTAAACAATTAAATATTTATTTTATAGAGAGATACTTTTTTCAAGAAAGACTGTTTTTACCACAAGTAAAAAGGATGGTTAAAAAGACAAAATTTATTATTTATTTTTGCCCCAATTACCAATAATAACCAAAAAATACAAATTTAAATGGGACATTGAACTTTTGACCGGCAAAACTGTTTTTTTTTCTGGAAAAATATTAAATAATTATTAAGATGGAACCATCCAATAATTTCAAAACTTTTGTTTAGGTTTTGTGATATGAGTATTATGAAGCGGTGATATTCATTCTGAAAATTATTTAAATTTTTAATTTAAATCTTCCAAACTCAAATTGAGAAATCTATCAAAATGACTGCAGGTGAGCTTTTTAAAAATCTTTTAGGGATCTAAGGGATAAGACAATGGACGATAGATTGATTTGTATATCAATTAAAACACAAAATTATCCCTTCTTTAGATTACAATTAGTGGTTGAAACGTTTGGACACGTAATTCAATGAACCAACCAATTAAATTTCAATGGTAGTCCCTTAAATGGTTAACCCAACGAATTAGTAACTTTGAGGACTAGTGTAATAAACCCATCCCTGACAAATTTCTGCTTAGTGAAAAAGCTCTTTATTTTAGGATCAGTCCGTTTATCCTTAATAAATAACCTTGATCCTTTTTAAAGCGTATTAGAACCTTCCTATCATTTTTAAACCGTGCACTATGATTCATGTAACATTAAGGTACAATATGGAAAGCGTACCAACTCTTTAATCGCAACCAGAAAGTCTGTATATCAATTTTAATCTGTTTTACCCCATGTAATACAAAATTTCTAAATACTTTTTCAAATTGGCGAATTCTAATACGAGTAGAGGAATGGTGCAATAACTAAGTGTAGCATATCTGCTTATGGTCAAAAACCTGACCGGCTTTTTTATGTGACCAGATTGCATATGCAGTTATTTCAGGCATAATTTACAATTTTAATGGTTTAAGTTAACTATATAATATTTTCAACATTTTATTATAAAAGCAATTTGTCTATAAATGACATTATGACTACATTTATATGTTGATATAATAA
Organism: Acartia tonsa; assembly: GCA_900241095.1. NCBI lineage: Eukaryota > Metazoa > Arthropoda > Copepoda > Calanoida > Acartiidae > Acartia > Acartia tonsa. The sequence continues at coordinate 2,047 of LS057072.1, forward strand.
TAGAAGAAAAGCCCTGCAATCAAAGGATAATGTTACCTCAAAAATGCATTTAAAATTTTCCTTATAAAATAAGATTAAATATCTTGCATTTTATAAAAACATTATATCTTAATTTTAATTTAATTAAAATGTTCAAATTTTTCCCAAGTTTTTTTGGCAGATTTCTTTTAATGTTTATATTATATTTAGTAGCGTAGCTACTCTTTAACTAGGGTCCATACCTCCAAATGACGACATGCTTTTACTTTGATTCTAAGATTTTGTTTCAGAACGCTTTTCCAAAATTAGGGAACCCAGTTGTTTTAGAAGTTAGCGAGATATAAACGAACAAACAATAATCATACTACTCACTTAATAGGACACTGTTATTGTTGTACTACTTCTGAACAAAATTGTCTTTTTTTCGAATGCATATGTTCAATATAAAAACATATAAAAAGAAATAAAAATGATAACTAAATCACTCTGTTTTGGAGTGATTTTAAAATCTTGTCCGTCCCCACCCCTCAAGGTTTTTATTCTGTGTGATTTATTGGCAATTTCTCGTATATTTCTAGTGGTGACCCAATACATCCCCCTAATTTTGAAAATGATAGTTTATAATAAGACTAGCGGCTGCGCCCCTAGCATCTAGGGGCTCTATATTCGAAGGGAATAAAAAAAGCCAAAAACCTTACCATGACTAATTTTTAAAAAATCAAATAGCCTAAAACCATTTCAGAGCCTATAAGAGGCTTCACTGTAAAGAAGAACCTTATCGGTTCAGCGGTTAGCAAGATCCTTCGCAACAGACAAAAAAAGCTTATTACTTTATATTATAAGATTAGGTCACGTATATAGCTTCCCGTAGGAGTTCAAAATAGAATAATGTTGGAGTCTTATTATTTTCAAAGCTTTTAAAGGAAGCTATTTTGGGATTTAAAAATAAGCCTAGAAAAATTGGATTGGAGGGTAATTGTTACCCCACTTTTAGTATGTGGGGTTCGTCTGCGTGTTAAATTTAATCGAATAAGGAAAATCTTCATAAAAACACATATTTTTGACATTTTAGTTTGCTAGAAATTAAGATTATTATAAATAAAAGTTTTTGGCGATTTCTCTTAATTAAAAAAAAATATATTTTTAATTAAAATTTGAAATATTAAACTGTAACATATGAATAAATGTTACTAAGTAAAACATACATTTTATTCATTTTTTATCATTCATGATAAAAACATGATTACTGGGAAAGACCATTAGACGACAAATATTACTTTCCTTAATTTCTTGAATATGTCTAAATATCTGCCTTAGAAAGTATTGGGGGTAAGGTTTGAGGTATACATCAATTTTGAAGGTTATTATTTCCCTTACCCGTGTAGTGTGAAAATATTTTTATGATTGTTATTATTGTAATGTGAAACATTTTATTTTAGTAGCGAAGCTACTCTATCATTCTATATGTTGAGATAAAGAGGAGGGGGTAGTCCAATTTCATTTTATCTTGAAAAAGAAAATTTAGAATAAAATTAACGTGGTGAATTATTTTAAGTACGATTTCGTTAGGTGGAGGTATCTTAATAGCAAAAAAACCTTTCCTGTAAAGAAGAACTAAATCTGTTAGGTGGTTAGTTAGATCCTTATCCTTTTTAATTTGATTTATTATTGCTGCGCTACTTATGGACATAATTGTTCTTGTTTAAGTATACTTACTTACATTCATTATGTTTTGATATGTCAAATTTCCATGTTGAAAAAAACTAACCACAATTTTAGCAAGCAGTTTGTTGTGATTTTGTTTGTTACTTAAGATCAATTTAACGTCTGTTATTCGTACTAGAGCTTTTTAATTTTAATGTATTTGAGGGGGAGTAAAGAAAAATAGCTTGAAACCATACCAAGATGTATATTTAGAATTTAAAAATCAAAACCAAAATATGATAAAAACTTCTTCTGTAGCTTCAAAATCTCAAGGGAAAAGTACTCAAAAGTTTTAGAGCCAACGAATATGATAAAGTTGTTACAAAACTTTGGATACCAGTCTAATATACAGTCCAATGTCTCCTCCCTGTTCTTCCCTGGCGAAAAATTAGCGCAATGTGTTGGGTTTGGGAGATTTGCAGGGATACAGGGATAAGACAATAGAAGATAAATTATTCCTCACTGAAATTTAAAACGATCATATAATTGTTGACTATGAAATAGCTTGGGGAATACCAATTAATCTTAAATTTGTCAATCCACTTTTCCCTGATACTAATTTAACTAGCTTGTAGCGTTTTAAGGTCATAATATGTAAAAAACAAACTAAAAAATCAAGTTCTTTATTACCACCACTGAAATATATTTTTTTGGGGTTATTGGGTTATTTTAATTTTCTTTCTTTGTTTAAACCCTTTAGTAGGTTGTACTTTATAACATTTGTTAATGGCTAGACTGACTGATAGCTTGTGTAAAACTTTTGTGCTGTTTTTATATCAACATAACATCGATAGTATGTCAGAAATGATCACTTTTACTTCACATAATATAGTTCACAGCAAAAATATAAAAGATATAAGCATCTAGAGTAATGACCGTTTGTCTGTTCATCAACGTCAGTTACAAAAACTAACATTATAATCTGTTCAGGTCGATCGATACTGAAGACCTTTTCCTGGTCCTTAAAATCCAAGAAACGGGAGAGATCCGGCAGCGGTGGGTCGGCGGATCTAAAGAAAAAGTCCGGCACCAGCCTGCCGTCGAAATCGAGACGATTAGGTAGGTTTTTATTTTATTTTGTGGTGATTTTCCTCAAAGTACCTGTCGAGCACTAAAATCCTTCACCAAACCCCGCTGATATTTTCTTAATAATATCTTACTGTAAAGACTAGAGAGGTTGATTTTCCAACTTTTAATCTTATGGGGCTACATAGTACCCAATATAACCTAACCTAACCTGACATAAAGTAATTAACAAACAAACGAAAAATTACCTTACCCCTGTTATTTTGGGTTGGGTTGGGGTGTTCTGTGCTCGACAAGGCAATTTGAAGGAAATTGCTTTATTTTAGTAGCAAAGCTACGCTGAATTATGACATACTCGTTCTAGTTTAAAGTTTATTAACTTAAAGCAATAATTATAGTTGCAATTAGGATAACAGGGATAAAACAATACATGATAAATTATTCCCATGTGTTAAATTCTGCCTTTAGTATCTTTGAAATATTGGAATGTAAATGTAGAAGAATTTTATGTTTATTAATTTTGCGAAAAGATTAATTTATCATCTATAGTCCTATCCCCCCCCCCTCCTGTATTCTTAAGCTACAATTAAAAGAAACAAAGGCTATTGTAATTTTACTTAAAAATGCATAAAATTAAATAAAAACAAATAACATTATAATCATTTGACATGAAAAAACTAAGTCAATACAAACTATTGGGGACAATTATCTCCACAAGTAGCGCAGCCAAATAACATTAAATAGGGACATAAAACTTATAAAAAACGGACCCTAGAGAAGCCTATTTTCAATTTAACCAATGCAATGTATACTACAAAAACGAATAAAAAAGCAGTTCAAAAGCAGTCTAACAGCATATTTTAGCGGCTGATAAATATAACCTAATTGTAGAGTAATTGCGCTACTTAAACGAAGCTATTTTAAAAGCAAATTGGCTCTAATTTATCCAGGGATAAGACAATGGACAATAAATAGATGAACATACATCTTCATGTTAAACAAAATTACCCTTCTCGTTATATTATTTGTAGAAAAGTTTGGACACTATTAGTTTTGAAGCAACCAATTAAAATTCAATAAAAGTATCCAAAGTTTTTATGCGAACGAACAATATCACATGGTTAAAAAACTCTGGGTACCAGTGTAATTTACAGTCCTTTTTCTTCTGTTATATATACTAAGGAAACAATGACGTAAATTTCTCCATTAATGTTTAATTTTGATGAATTTATTTATAAAGGTAAAAAAATATATATTAATTATTAATGTGCCATACAAAATTAGGTTTTAAAGTATGAAGTAAATATTTAATTTAACCCTATTTATGCGGGCCTCTTAAGATTACTTGGGGAGGCAGTTTTTTTTAAACACCCCCTATATTTCTTATTTATAAATTAATTTTAAAGATTTTTAGAAACTCAAAGATTACTGAAAATTTAATATGCTATGTAACAAAAATTACATTTTAAATGAATTATATAAAATTATTGACTCAATTGTAAAATTGTAGTTTACTGATCTTATAAAATCCAAATAATATTGAGTCTTATTGCTGCGCTACTTATGTTCAAATTGTTCTTGTTATTTAATTTGAATTTTTTTTTTTTAAATTGAAGCGAAAAATTCTCTGTAAATTTTGATCGGAGGTTTCTATGAACTGCAGTGGCAGGCTGCTAAACTGGATATTACTGGATTTATACAAAATATAGAGGATCCGGGAGAATGGGGGCGGGGGGGGGGGTCATACTGTAGATTTCAAATGGAATTATTGAAAAATGTATTCTTATTGTATAACTTTATAGCATTAAAGTTTTACTTAAATCTTTGCTAAGATCATTAAGTTTTATTAACTGGGTTTTTAAATCAAATTAATCCTTAGATAAAAATAAAAATGTTTATATATAATCTGTTGGTACCTAAAAGTCTTGCTAATTGCTGAACTTATTTGGTTCCTAATTGCAATGTATCTTCTAATATCCTGGAAAGGCCCTTATTTAAATTTTGAAAGACTTATCTCACTTGAAAAAAAAAATAATTATTCTCCTCAATTTTTATTAATACTTATTAAAAGCTAAATTTTGAGGTGGAGGAATAACCACCTACCCTACCCACTTCTCTTTAAACTACACCTAGATGCCTCTAAAGGCCAATTATTATTAATTTATTCCAACTTCCATTACAACTCCACTGTGAAGCCCTCTATATATATTTACATACAAAGGAATTGTATAAATAAACTTTATATTAAGGTCATTATATCAAGTATTGGCTTCTTTACTTATTTAATTATCAAAGTTTTTCCATAGTTTTTTTAATCATAAACCATTTAACCTAAAAAACTTATTTTGTAATTTGTAAACATAGGTTCAAGTTTTTTGACTTAAAAAATCTTTAAAATTGATTGATTTAAAAGAAAACAGGAGATTTAAGTTTTTCATATGTTTTTCAGATTTAAATATCTTTATGTAATCATAAAGTTTCATTATTATTTCATAATCAGAAACAGAAATATATGCACAGATATTTTTAATTATGTAATATTTTTTGGTGAAATTAATCCCTTAGAAAAGCATACAAATATTTTTTAACATGGAAAGATATTATATATTAATGCAATTTTTAATTAATTATAGAAAAACATATCAACACTTTCTCTTTTATCATAAACATTCTTATCACAATTAAAAGTTTTTAAAATAATGCAATTTGTATCATTAATGATTATTTTTGACATTTTTTGCTTTTTAGGCAAATACCTAAAAATGCAACTGAATATTAAATAAACAAGAAATGTACAAAACGTCCTTCGATTAGTTTCAGAAGTAATATACAAAATCAATAGCCAAGGTAAAGGTGAAGCTTTTTACCTTTAAATGCTAATCAAAGACTTTATTTTTTGTTCGAAACGTTTTTGCTTTGATTTGTCTTTTAAATGCTTTTAAAGATTATGATATATAATAAAATTTACTTACAATACCTGCCAAAAACTAAATAATTTTTGAGGCAGTTTTTTAAGGGATCTTAAGGGATAAGACAATGGACGATTATTAATGTACATCCTCAATGATAATAGATTAAATTGCCTCTTCTTTAGATTGAAATCATTTTGGTTTAAAGGTTTATTCAATTAAAGTTTACATTAATGAGATTAAGAAAAGTCATTAAAATGTATAAGCTATTGAATAAAAACTTTAATTAATGAACTCTGACTCAATCAGAAACGTTGGTACCTTGGATTGTAATATCCTTGTTTCAATACAACGATTACACCTACTAACGCTATGCTAGTAACAAAAGAATACAGGGATATGTAAATTCAAAATAAAAATAATTATACTGCAAAATCAAGTATTTTAAGATTTATAATTATTAGTTTAGTGAATATTTATTCAAAACACATTGACCTATCACTGTATACAAAGTAAGGAGAGATGGATCTTATTTTCTGAAAGCTACAAAAAGCAGAATTTTATTCTTTATGCACAATAATGTATCTTTCATAGTGCTACACTGGAGACTGTTTATTACACTAGTCCCCAAAGTTTTATAATAACGTTTTCATATCGTTGGCTTAACAACTTTCGTAACTTTTAATGTATTGTGATTGGTGGGTGCATTATATAGTGTCCAATCGTTACAACCACTAATGTTATCAACAGTAGGGGTAATTTGTGTATTAATTATTTATCGGCCATTGTCTTATCACTTTAGTTCCCTGAACTAAAAGTCTAGTTACCATAGTTACAAAATATATAATATACAGTAATGTTAAAGAGATAAAGGGAATTTAGATCATTTGTCTTAAATAGCACAGCCACTCTATAACTAAGATTACAATTTGCTCCGTGCCTTTTGTAAACGGTTAGCGAAATCTTGAAGGACAGATAAAAAACCGCACTACTTCATATGTTAGGATATTAAAAACGTCATTATAAGGGAGACAAGAATTTAAATAAACATACCGACATTAAAATTTTAATTTTTAAAGTAAAATATTATTAATTAACAATCTGATTTTATAATATCTAAAGTAAAGAAGAATAAACTCTTTATTGACGTACAAACCCTAATTATATATCAAAACTTTTCTCAAGAAAGTCAAAGTAAAACTATTATCAAGTTTTTTTGGTGTTTTTTTTATTGTTGGACAAAAACTATTTAGAAAAGGTAAAAAACTTTATTATAAAAGCCCTTTTAATATAAATGACTAAAAGAAAATTTTAAAAATTTTCGAATAGTTTAAAATCAGTTTTGTTTGCATTTATGTGTGTCTAAAAAGTAAGAAAGGAAGGATTTTTTAGCAGCAGAAGAGGGGAATTTTGGAGGCCGTCAGTCCGCCCTCTGTTAATGCTTTTTAATTGGAGCGTAAACTTAATCTAAAAACTCTTTTTTAACCTTCAGCATTTTTCTCTTTGAATTTGTACTTTGCATTGCAATTATTTTTTTTGCCAGCGGCTAAATTTTTTGCCGCTTAAAATAAAGTTAAGATGCATTTTTTTCGACTTTAGAGAGTTATTAATAATGGTAATAGCTGACATTTTATCGACTTTTACAAAAGCTAATTTTAACATGTGGTATATCTTTATTCCTTTTTAGATATCTAAAGTAACCACCAAAAAGACATATAGTCATCTTATTACTTTATTTGACTTTTTATGTCCTTCCTAAAACATTTGTTTTTAATAAAACAAAAAATATTAACTATTAAAAAATCCATAAATTAGAAAAAGGCGAGGCCTTTATAATTCACAATATCGAATATTTTTTTCTTTTTCTATAGGATTTTTTTATCGTTTATGTTATTAAGATAAAAGCATTGAGAGAGGAAAAGGTACTTTCCAAATGACTTAAATTTCTCTAAATATTTTAATCAAAGAGTTTTTTTATAAAGTCACCTTGACTTCGTTCAAAGAACAGTGAATTCTCTGTTCAAAAGAAAAAAATGCAGGATTCCCTATTAAAAAATTTTCGTTCTGCCTAAACGGGTTGCCTGTAGCTGTAAGCTATAGCTCGCAAGGCATATAAATGTCCTGACAAAACGGCTGAAAATTTTATGCATTTTATTTTTCCTTTTAAAATAGTTACTTTTAAGTGTCCTCTTCTATGATTTATTAACATTAACTGCCACAAACAAGATGACGCAATCTTTTGCAACCAACTATTTTTGCACAAAATTTGCAAAAATATTTGCTGTTTTGTATGGACAATAGAGGCATGCTTTGCCAGACAGACTGGCACCGTATGACCTCATAGGCATAGCTAGCACAGGCGGTGTAATCCTTTTTTTCGCCAATGGCCTATGCTTCCCCCCACCTTAATTTCTATCAAGGACAATAATCTCCAAAAATCTTAAAGAAAAAGAATAGTTAAATGTAATCATTTAAAAATTCTTTTAAAATTATAGGGGTATTAAATATGTTCCATTAAAAAAGCAGGGAATTTCCTCTCATAAGCCAATAGTACATTTTAGATGAATGTATTCTTATATATGAATGTATATATACACCTTTTTTTCTCAGAATTAGAAACAATTATAGGCCGCCTTGACTTCAAGTTTTACTTGTACAGCCTTTTTATGTTGTACTTTCTATCTATCTACCTATCAGCCTATGCAATATACATATAGCTTTGTCAATCTAATAAATATTCAATTTATATCTATCTATCCATCAGTCTAATAAAAAAATCTCTAAAAATCATGTACAAAAACATGAAATGAACCTTAGCGACCAGATCGCAAATGTACCCTTTTAACTTTTGTAAGATATAATCAATAATTTTCATCTCAATTACAACCCATTAATTTAAACATTTATCTTTAAATAGAGAGGAAAGTATAATAAAAAAAATATGCCATTGTCCTATCCCTGAATATTTTGACCAGCTGCAGCTTTTCTCAAAAAAGTCTTGACACACATTTTTCTTTTTGTATATATGTGTTGCTTAGAAAGCAGGGATATGGGGATAGGACAATGGGGGATTAATCAATCCTTGCCCCCAAATCATAATCATAATCCCCTAAACATACACAAACACAATATGACTAATATTGTTTAATGCCTATACCTTATTCCGGAAATACAAGTACATCTGAGATAGGAATCAGGAATTAAGAGAAATGACGATAAATTGATATACATCCCCAGTGATAACAAATAAAACTACTCTTTCTGTAGATTAAAATTTGTGGCTGAAAAGTTTTTGATCCAATGAATGAGAAAAGATTATAAAACTTTGGGTACCAGTGTAATTTACACTACAATGTCCCTGCATAGAAATGCATGATCTTGTAACATGTACTTTTGTACATTATATACATTTATACAGGGAACGGGAAATATTAGTTAATCTACAACTCTATCATCCCCCCAATATCTTTAGGTTTATAGTTAAATATATTAGTCTCTATCGATTTGATAAAAGCAGAATTCTTTATCTGAGAATAGTAAGGGGTGGGGGATTATTATATTGGCCATTGTCCTATCATTTGCTTTTGATTTTTTTTATCGAAAGAAAGTGGGCTATCAAAAACACAAGATCACATGACTAAAATCAATTTAAATCGCACAATAATTGTACGTTCTTTAACCCATCGATCAAAGCATTTTT
>LS057073.1:0-11363 GCA_900241095.1 Acartia tonsa
AAAGTTTGAAATCGATAGGACAATTCTAACATGCCTAAATTAACGAATAAAAGCTATCTTTCTCGGACGGACGGACGTACGGACGGACCCACCCTAATTATAGAAAAGCTTCGCTAAAAAAAGATATTTTTTTTGTAATAATTTGTTGTATTAAGAAAGGTGTTCTTTATTTTACATTATAGAATTATGAGTACAAATTTTCTTTTATCATATAATCTTTTATCTTTTTCCATTTCATTTATTTACTGTACATTAGTTATTTTTCAAAGCTGAGCTTATCATTAATAAGTCTTTAAACGTATGTCCGTCCATCCGTCAATAATGCAAAATTTTGGTTTAATTATAAACAAGCAACTGAACCTCCAGTATCAATGAATTTTTTTAAATGTGTATCGAAGGGCAGAAAAAAATAGCCTAAAACCATCCAAAGACTTCTTCAAAACGAAGACCTCAACTGTTCGAAATCTTAAGCTATAGAAGAAAAATTATTACCTTTTTACAATGATAGATTGTATTACTTATTATTTACATTTATTAGATATTTACTTGATACAAATTATATGTTTCTATTTAAAATAAATTTCTTGCGGCGCTAACCATGAAAATTCTATCCATTGTTGTATAGTGTCTAATCTTATTTATGTCTTAATGCAGCCCAAAAAAAATGCAGCTTATGTCTTGCCTGAGTAGCAAATATATGTTTTTTTATTTTTAAGTAGCGAGCTACTCTATAATACACTTTGTCTGTCCTTCCTTCGAAAAAGTCCGCAATGCTATGGTTTTTTCCCCACCAAATAGCCTAATACAGGGTGTCCGTCAGAAACTGTTTTATTTTAAATGCTTATTACTGCCTTTATATTTAAGCTAGCTTAGTAAAATAAAATTACTTGGCAGCCTACTACTGACCATTTTATAGTAAAGTGATGCAAAATCTGCAAAGTTAACAGAAAAAAAATCTATAAGATAATACATGACAGGCTGATTTTAGTGGATATAAGACTAATCCAAAAGATAAATGTGCCTTGGTTAACTTATAAAGCATCTGGTGGTCAAACGGTGGATCACAAAGACTTCCTCCAGACATTATAAGAACTGGCATTGTAGTCTAATTATAAAATCTGGTATATTTCGGGTTCTTGTGTGCATTTGAAGCGAGCTCTCATGAAAAACTAACAAAGAAGACCAATGGTATACTTATTTAGCACATTGTTCAATTAAATTACACATCAGATTCTTGAATATTGTTAATTTTTGTTTGCCATGTCAAGCCGGTTCTATTGGTGTGCTTAGAAAGTCTGAGAGACTAGCCGTTTGGACCCTAACTTATCCTAAAGTTCAAAAACAAAATATTTTTTTCTGTGTTAGTATAAATTCAATAAAATCAACATCTTATGTACTACCTCGTAGATTTTTCCTGTTTATTTTGTGGATTTTTCATCATAATCCCATAAAATGGTCAGTAGTAGGCTGCCAAATACTTTTTATTTTATTAAGATAGCTCAAATATAAAGGGAGTAATAAGCGTTTTAAAAAACCAGTTTCCGACGGACACCCTGTACATACAACTGCAATACATTTTTTAAAGTCGTTAGTAGATAATTCCCTACATAGTAAAGTATTGAAACGCCGTAATTTTAGTTTTACAGAAATGTAAAGAAAACGAACAAAAAATCAGTAATCAATACAAATGCCCTACTGTCAAAGCTCAAAGACTGAATGAAACATAACTTCAGCAAAATGTCTTATAAATTGCATAATAAATTAAAGAAAATCCTCTAAAGCACACAAACTGCATCTAAACTAAACTCATTAAAAACCAAATCCATCGTTTCCTTGTTTGTCTTTTGGTTGATACACTATGCATTCATGATGCTTTGGTGGAAGACATGGCACACTCCGAGACTGGTGTGCTACTTATTTGCCAAATGAAGATAAAACTAATCCTAGAGAAAACAAGGATGAACACTTCCAAAATAAGTTTAAGATAGTGTCTTTTCTCTTTCCAGGTTTTTTTCAGAGATTGATATATATTCATGAACTGATAATTGTTCCATGGAATAATTTCTTGTGAGTTATATCAACCCAAAGCTGTGTCAGGGGATTTTGCAAATTAACAATAAACATTTGCCCTGTTGATAAAATTTAAGTACCAAACTAAACTTGAAAAACTAACACACCTGGCAAAACTTACATTAATTTCTTTTGGTATCAGAAGAACAACATTGTATTGCATAACGTATAATCTCATTGATTACAATAAAGTAATTAAATATAAGAAAAATTTTTACCTTATGAAAATTGTTTTCTTTCTTATAAGAAAAATGAAGAAAGCTTAAAATTCTTGGGGTTAAAAAATAAATTACTATTCTTTATATATTTTCCTATTTTATATAACATTAGATCAGTATTGCGCTTTTAAGTTGGAAATATTTTTATATAAAAAGGATAGTGAAAATTTTAAATTTAAGTTAAATTTTCCCCTTCTTGGTTACTTAAATTTCATGAATATAAAACTCAAAAATAAACATACGTCTGTTCATGGTTTGGGATAGGAATAAAAAAAAATTATTTTTCTTCCATTTTTAACTTTTTACCATGTCAAAAAGATTTGGAATTTCCTACTTATAGAAATATAAAGTTTAGTGTAAGGATTGTTTAATTTTTTTTCTCTTTAATGCTCTTTAATTTAATTTTTTATAGTACCTATAAAAATTGACATTATACTGGCCTATATTGGTTAATTGAAATGTATACTGGCCTATCAATTGTAATTTAGTCTGTGTATTGTCCTATAATTGGTCATTTGTATTGTTTGTCATTTTTATAGGCAATTTGAACAATTCAAATACCCAACAAATTCAATTGGATTAGCTGTAGACTCACAATTTTGTTTCGATTGTCATTTCCGTGTCTCTAACGTCTGAGTGATAACATGGGGGAAAATGAAAGAAAATTAAATACACTTTTAAATTCTCTTTGTTAAATTCACAGCTGAAAAAAAAATCTTTTTTTTCTTAAGTCAACAACAACAATCGCCCAGCCCCCCTCTCTGGATAGCCTTTACCATGTGACTTTTTTTATTTTTCAGGGAAATACCCACTTGATTAACCTAACCTTTAAATTTGTTTTAGATAAATATTATGTGTCTTGACGAAACCTTGTAATTCATACTGCTGATAATGTTAAAGGAACGGGGGCAGTGAGTGGTTTCCTATAGGATTGTAAGATTTATCCAAAATATACAATTTTCTGTTCTTTTCATGTTAATTTGAAATGACTAGAAAAAGTTGGTCCCAGTGGTCCAACTTTAAAAGGTAATGTTTAAGGAGTAGATGAAAAAAAGGACATTTACACCTGACTTGCAAAAATGTAAAGTTATAAGACAATGGCCAATAAATTAATGTACATCGCCAATGTTATTACACAAAATTACAACTTTACGTGGATTACAATTAGGGGTTGAAACGTTTGAACACCCAACTTCATGAACTAACCAATCAAAATTTGATAAAAAATCCCAAAGTTTTTAAGGCAACGAATAAGAAAACGCTAACTTTGGGGACTAGTATAATGAACAACTCAATGTCCCCTCTCTCCCTGCCTGACTTGTCTTTTTTGAATGTGGTGCCTTTATGTTGACATACATTCCAAATATTTATGTCAATTATTGGAGTAAATAAAGGTGGTTATGACTGACTTATTATCGATATGGTAACGATTAAGAGTAAACTTTTATAATATTTTTTTAACAATACTTTATCAGATAAAGTTGTAAGGAATTTTTACATGCTACAAATAATCTCATCAATGTCTTGTCTTATTGGCTTAGGCTTATTAAGGAAGCTTTTATAAATGTAAAATAAAATGTTCAAGATTAATTATGTTTTTCTTAAATTGCTATAGATGCTTGTTTACGTTCTTAGTTTATTTTTTTCCTGGCAGACTATCAAACTATCACTCAGATTTCTATGTAAACGTTATTAGCTGAAGTCTGATTTTCTTTAGACTTTACCGCCAAATCTGATACTTCTAATCTAAAATTGATCTAAAAGGATAAGACAATGGCCAATATATTAATGAAAATCCCCAATGATTTTACATAAATTACCCCTTCTGTAGATTATAATAGTGGTTAATGCGTTTGGACACTCAACCAATCAAAATTAATAAAAGTCCCCGAGGTTGTTGAGTTAAGAAAACGTTATTATAAGACTTTGGGGACCAGTGTAATAAACAGCACAATGTCCCCTCCCTCCCAGCTAATTTAAATTGTTTTAAAATTTCTTTCTACCTATAATTTCATCTGTAACAAATATTAGGAAGGGAGGAAACATTGAGCTGTTTATTACACTAGTCCCCAAAGTTTTCTTATTCGTTGGCTGATCAACTTTGGGGACTTTTATTGATTTTTGATATGTTGGTTCATTCAAGTGAGTGTCCAAACGTTTTAACCAATAACAGTAATCTACACAGAGAGGTAATTTTGTGTATCATGATTGGGGGTGTACAACAATTTATCTACTGTTGTCTTATCCCTTTAGATCCCTGAACAAATATGCAGCAGACACATATATATAATTAATATTCTGAATAGGTTAAAGTTCGGCATGGCAAATGTGTCACACCATGGGGACTAAGTACGAATTTTAGAGTTCAAATATCATATAATATTAAGATTAAATGAATTGGAGTACAAATACCAATGATAGGCCAGTATATATCTTACCATTGGTAAATGTGAATGTTGTATACTAGCCTATCATTGGTTATTTATATTGTATCACGTCATTTCAAATAACAAGCGAAGCTTAGCAAATCATAAAGTATAATCAAATATATATTTTCAAAGCTTGCAAAATTGACGAAACAGAATGTAAGAATTAGAAGTCTGTAAAAAAATTTTTATGAAATTTGTCGTAAAATCTATAGCTTCAACATATGGCCTAATTTTCTTGGAATTACTATTTTGATGATTACGTATATTGATAATAAAGCAATTTTATAATATTAACAAAAATCTATAAAAAAGATTTAAGAATAATACTACAACTAATTTAGATTGACGGACTCTTCTTAAGTACAAGCAAGCGTCGCCTTTGAAAATATTATAAAATTTAGCATATGAAATTTAGAATATTAAATTTGTCTACTATTTCATAGAGGTGAAAAGCGAGAATTTGGATTATTTTGTTCAATGGTCACCGGCAAAGAAATATCAAAGTTATTTAAACAGTGGCGTACAGAGAGGTATAGAATATACAAGCGTCTATTTTAAAATTTAAAAAAATATATCTAATGATTTATTTCGGTGGACATTTAAACATTTTGCCACTTCCCCTGAAAGTAAAATGCACCCTTTTATTATTCTATAGTACAATTTATCATTACTTTTTTGTCTGTAAACTACATTGAGATGCGTTACTATAATAATTATGGATATAATTGTCCTTGATATAGCAATGATATCTTTATCCCAGGCCATTGTATGTAAAGCCCTTGAAAAGTTTAGTATTAAACTTTCCTATTCTCTTCAAAATATATACTTTTAAATCATTTTCACTAGGTGCAACCATTAACATTTTCCCTAATTTTTAAAAACAATTTTTTTTGTATAATTACGTACGAACACCCATCCATCCGTACGTCCGGCGAGCTCTTTTCGTTGATTTAGACATGTTAGAATTGTCCTATCGATTTCGATCTTGACATGGTAATTGCTGTAGTAGTTGGGTACGATGATGTCATATCACCTCTATAATCGTTATTAGAATGTCAATTTAAAACATGTTGATTTTTAACTGTTTTTGTAACAATTCATCTCTATAATCGAGCCTGTATCCTGTATTTAAGCAGTTTTTCAAAAAAAATTTGTTTAGACTAATACATTTATATTTTGCTTTTTAAGTTCTGACACTCTACAAGTGTTAATGTTTGTTTGTCCTAACTTTTTAGAGCTTCGCTTTTATGGATGTTGTCATCCTTGTTAGTAACTTAGCTACTCAAATGGTCGTCTGAATGTGTGTCTTTCTTTCTGTCCCTTTTGAAGTTTATCATTATAATATTGTGATTCCTACGACGATATGACACGAAGGTATAAACTAATCAAAATATACGATAGATTACCGTCTAATTTTTATTTTGATATTTTACAATTTTCTTATAATTAAAAGAAAAAAAAATATTTTTAAATAGTAAACTTTCTTTTTATTATGTCTTTCAATCATTTTTTTTCTAAAAACCTTTAACATTGATAGAATTATACTTAGAAATTTGACTGATAAGAAATTTTAAGAATTCAAAATATTTGTAAGAAACCTATCATGTTGGGTATGAATATAGGACAAGTACTTTATTTTATCAAAGAATTTGGAAATTTTTATTTGACAATCTAAAATTGTCAATATTTCAGTTTTAAGCAATACTTTTTAGTATACTAACATGTTTAATCACTTTTTTGAGAAGTACAATTTATTTTTCGATGTCTCCACCCTCCCGTGCCTTAAATAGATCAAAACTAACGGATACAAAAAAAAATAATATTTTACCTTTTAATTTTCAAGCTACTAAAGAAGTAAATTCTTAATATTATTTTGGGCGAAAATTAAATTCTTGTCCACTGTCTCTTCCCTCCCTGGAAGATTTCAAAGAGTTGGCTTAACAACTTTGGGGACTTAAGTGAATTTTGATTGGTTGGCTCATTAAGTTGACTGTTTAAAAGTTTCAACCACTAACTTTAATCCACAAGTTTTGTGTATTATCACTGTGGATGTCGTCAATTGATCAGCCATTGTCTCTTCCCTTCCTGTAAGATTATCTATGATATTATGTTGTGGTTAAAGACACATAAAAAGGACATTTAATCTTCTTCTATATGATATAGACATATATCTTGTTTTCAGATTTTTCGCAGAGAATGGATATTGGGCTGTTTATTACACTATTCCCCAAAGATTTATAATAACGTTTTCTTATTTGTTTGCCTAACAACTTTTGGGACTTTTATTGAATTTTGTTTGTTTGGTTCATTGAATGAGTGTCCAATAGTTGCATCCACTAATTGTAATCTTAAGGAAGGGTACTTTTGTCTATCATCAATTCTGATGTACATCAATTTATCGGCCATTGTCTTATCCCTTTAGTTCGCTGATTATTGATAGTATGGAACCATTCATAAAATTATCATGCTCTATTCTGTATTGCATATTTTTATCTAAAATGTTTTACCAGTCCAATATCTTTAGACTTTAAAATAGTGAAATATCATTGCCACCTATATTTTAGTTTATAGATCAGAATTTTAAAATTTAAGTATAAATTTAAAAGGCTTTCTTTTCACTATTCAGTTCTATAAATAGAAGCCTCTAGTTAACTATATGGAGAACACTTTATCGATATGTAGTTTTTGTAATTGCATTAATCATGTCGACCCTATGGTGTAATAAATGACATTGTCATGGTTGATATGTTATTGACAAAACAAACAAAATTTAACTTTTAGATACATCTATCCTTTTTCTAATGGAGTTTAATCTATTTGAACTTAAGCTTAACCCTTCAGCAGATATGATAATTGTTTTGATGGTCTACTGCAGAAATTTAATGCAATAAATGGGTATCACCCAGTTAAGTTTTGAAATGACTACAGTTTAGTCTACCTTTCTCTTCACTATTCAGAGACCTTTTCATCATCAAAGTAAAATGAAAATTAATATTTAGAAATCAAACAAACAAAACGTTTATAGTATTTCGATATCTTCATAAAATGAGTAATGAACAAAGATGACAACATACTTAAGTAGCAATGCACAAAAAATCATGGATAATAATATGGACAATGAGATTCAAAGAGCAAATGTTGAAATCAGAATGAAGGAAAATTTGATTTTGATACCTTTATCTACAAAAATTTTGAAATTTTTTTTAAAAATACCAAAGATGTGACGGAAATTTGAAAAAATATAAAAATAGGCAAAAACCTGCTAAAAGGAAGCCTTCTATCTTCAATAGCAGCCTAGAAAATCACACTTCCCCTATGGCATTACGGACTGACAATTGACTGACGGATGGAACCATAATTGAAATAGATCACACTAGTTATTGTCATTTAACTATATTAATATTAATTTATTGTCTCCACTGGAATCAGCATTGCCACATTGCCAGTAATAGATTACACTATTAAGTTGTATATTCGTAGAAAACTGGATATAATACGATGCTATACATAATTTTTCAGTATGGCCTACTGAAACAAGCATTGCCACATTACCAGTAATATATCATACATTTTTGTTACTCTACCATACCAATATTATTTTATTGTCCCCACTGGAACCAGCATTGTCACATTGCCAGTAATAGATAACACTATTTTTTTACTCTTTTATACCAATAATATTTTATTGACCCCACTGAAACCAGCATTGCCACATTGCTAGTACTAGGTCACAATATTTATTTTTACTCTACTATACCAATATTATTTTATTGTCCCTACTGGAACTAGCATTGCCACATTGCAGTAATAAATCACACTATTTATTTTTACTCTACTATACCAATACTATTTTATGGTCCTTACTGGAACCAGCATTGCCACATTGCCAGTAATAGGTCACACTATTTATGTCCAGTGCACCATTTGCTAGGAAAACGTGCAAGGCAATTATTTCAAATTTTACAATTTTCTATCTTGGGATTCAAGAATAGCAGTGTATCATAAACAGCTTTCCGCCTATATAAAAATGTACAATTATAAAATTTAAACCAGTTTTTATATTCGTAGAAAACTAGATATAATACGATGATATACTTAATTTTTCAGTAAGGCGAAGAACAGTGTCTCAAAAATCAGCCATGTGACTTCATAAAAATGAGGGATATGAGAGGAGAAGTGGGAAAGAAAACCCCTAAAAAAGAGACGGATAATTCCACATTTTTATGACGCTACATGGCTGATTTTTGAGACACTTCGTAAAGTTACGTTATACTTTATTATTGTAAATAAAATTTTATTTTAATATTTAAACACTTTTTTCCTTAAAGAATTGAATAAAATCTTTTGGCTGCACCAAAAAATAAACCAACAGAATTTATCTGTGTTATAATTCTACAAATAATTTTATAAGGTTTATGATGAAATAAAAATTCTATTGGAAAAACAAGATGTAGCCACAAGGATCTAAAGGGATAAGACAATGGCTGATAAATTTATGTACATTCCTTAAGATTATACACAATAATAATCACTTTTGTAATTTACAATTAGTGGTTGACACGTTTGAACACTGAACTTAAGAAACAAACCAATCAAAATGAGCCAACGAATAAGCAAACGTCAATACTTTAGGGACCAGCACAATAAAAAGTCTATTGTCCCCTCTCTCTCTCTCTGATAAACATGATTTTACATACAATATTAGAAAATTTAGGTTAGAAAAGAAAGTTAAATTTAACAATAATAAAAACCTTTTACCCAGCTTAACCTATCCTAACCTAGGTTAAGCCATTTAAATAATTAATTGGCTCAGGAAACGAGTGGTATTAAGATGGTTAGTTTTTAAAAATAAACTTCATAGATGGGTGATGAAATAGAGTAAAAAGAACGACGGATTGATTTAGCCAAAAGGGCAGGATGGTAGGGGACATTAAGCTATTTATTACACTAGCCTCCAAAGTTTTATAATAACGTTGGCTTAACAAATTTGGAGACTTTATTAAATTTTGATTGGTTGGTTCACTAATTTTTGTGTCCAAACGTATCAACCACTAATTGTAATCTACAGATTGAATTAATATCTGTATCAACATTGTGCGTGTATATCAATTTATTGGCCATTGTCTTATCCCTTTAGATCCCGGAAAAGTACTATTGGTTAATAAAAAGATAATTTGGATGAATTACTAAGAAAATATATGCAATAGATGTACGGACTGTTCAAATTAATGGATCTAGTGCAGTTCACGGTAAGAGTTATCTAAAATAAAAAACAACGACCTTTAAAGGCTGCTAATGGCCAAACGGTGGAACATAAAGATTAAGCTGACAAAAAAAGGCCTACAAACAATCTGGAAAAGTAATTTCTCAATAATGCATAGTTATCTCGCAGTGCACATAAATGCGCGAAAAAGACTTACTTTTTTCCCCCTGAGCATTATTGGATCCTAACTAGTCCAGATTATTTGTAGGCCTTCATTTGTCGGTTAAAATTAATACGTTCGACCGTTTGGCCGTTTGGTCATTAGCAGTCTTAAAAGTTTATAGATTTTTGGAGATAATCGTTACCAGGAACATTTTACCGTGAACTGTACCAGATCCAAATTAACATAATGTTATCATGAATAATATTTTCCTCAAATTAGGAATCTATTTACACATTCATAAAATTAATATGATTATTTATAATAAAATTAGTATAAAAAAAGGAGTGATTTGGTATGTAATTGGACTAAGATGAGAACATTTATACATATCTGAGTTAAGTACATGTGTACATATTTAGTAGCAAAGCTACTCTATAATTTGAAATGTCCGTCAGAAACGTTTTGGGGGAAACATGATTTTCTAAGCTCCTTTTTAAGGGATTAAATTTGTTCCCATTCTTCATATTTTCATAAAGTTTCATTAAGATATGTCAATCAATTAGTGTGCTAGATCGGTTCCTAGATTTTTAGATTTTCATAATTTTCTCAACTCCTATTCACGATAAACGGCTGAAATTTTCAGGGATTAACTAATTTCAAATTCTAAATACTTCTATAAAGTTTCATTGAGATTTGCTTATTTATTGGGTTGCTAGATCGATTTCTAGTTTTATAAGTGTTCAAGGTTTTATTCAACGCATAGTCCAGATAGACGGCTGAAATTTTTAGGGATTAAATAAGTTAACATTTTACATAATTTTACAAAGTTCCTTTAAGATTTACTAATTGGTTTTGGTGCTAGATCGATTCCTAGATTTTCACATTATAAATCATAAAAGGTTTCGTGATTTATTTTATTTTAATGTTAAATTTTTATTACACTGCTCTAAAGATCATTTTTTCCGTATGTCCATCCATAATTTTTAAGCTTCGCTACTCATGGATGTTGTCATAGTATTTTCCTTAATAGTATTTTCCTTAGATATACATTTGGTCATAGTTAAGAACAGTTTGACTTCATAAGAGCATTTGACTAATTAAACTTAACTTTACGGAAAATATGCGAGAAAAATATTACCCCATTTATGAAGTTGGAAAGCTGAAGATACATCTGGCAAAATCTTTAATAAATATCTTAAATGATTTTTTTATTTCAGATGGAGGAATCAATGGAAACGCTCGAAAAGGTGATTTTTTTATCCATATGTTATATATTAGTT
>LS057074.1:0-11363 GCA_900241095.1 Acartia tonsa
AAATATGCAAGATAAGTGAGTGGGAGTGCCCCTTCCTCCCCCTACTAATTTTCCTTTTTAACCTACTCTTCTTTATTATAAAAACCCACGTCCCATTTCTAAAATCCACCTACACTATGAACTCAGGGATCTCAAGGGATAAGACAATGACTGATAAAATGATGCACATCCCCAAATGATGAAACACAAAATTACCCATCTGTAGATTACAATTAGTGGTTGAAACGTTTGAGCACCCAAATAAATGGACCAAACAATAAAAATTTAGTAAATTTTATTGAACCAACTAATCCAAATTCAATAAAAGTCCCCAACATTGTTGAGCCAACGAATAAGAAAACTAAAACTTTTGGGGCCAGTGTATAAACACCCCAATGTTCCGTCCTTTCCTGATTTATTTAGTTTATGAATATTTTATAATATTTTTCATATTCATATCCCTCCTTGCCTCTTTTTTAAAATTTTTTAAATCCAAACTTACATTAAATATTTTTCATCAATTGTTATCCCTTTTCATCCCTGAAATCCTAAACTGAAGTGTAACCAAAATTGAAAAGCAGGGCAAAGCTTTTGACAACAAAGAACAGGCTGATAAAAAACTTCAGGGAGGGAAAGACCAATGAAAGATAATAGTTATTTCTTTCATCGTATTATAAACAGCTTTCTTATGGTTGTACATTTTTATATTCGTAGAAAGCTGGATATAATACGATGATAGACATAGTTTTTTCGTATAAGTGAGAACCGGTTCCTACCCACCGGATTCGAATGAATACGAGAAAAATAATTCTATAATCTTAAAAAAACTACCAAGATCATTATTGTACACTAATAATTATGGGAAAGCGTAATAAATTTTATATTGAGCTATCCATATCCCTGTAGAAAACTGCTTTAATGGCTAAGCTTTATTTGTTGGTGACTGATCAATGTCAATTGACAAAAGTTGTATGGGACCAGTTTTTTTAAAGCAAAGCTACTCTAGAAAAGGTAACTTTTGACAAGTAGTCAGCTGAGTAATCATTTAATCTTTTTTACATGGTGATGTCTTAGGAGGATCTAACATGATCCAAAATTAGACAACATTAACCTATACCTTATCATTTCATGATAGTGGTGGCGTGCACAGCAATTCGCCAGGGAGATGTGAAACTTTTAGGGGATGAAAAAAAGAGTAGCAGGCACTTCATATTTCTATTTAAAGGTAGTGTTGACACCCTCATACACCCTTCTGCACACCACTGATTGAAAACTTGTTTTAAATTTAAGATTGCTCTAAACATAAAAACCGACAATCTAAGAGTTAAATAAGATAAATCCGAAAGAAAATCGATATATTATTACGTGGATGTTGCACCAGATTTTCATGTACTCCCAGCTGGCTTAAATAATGATAACCCACCCTCCCCCTTTATCTTATTCCATCTCCTCCTATTGGATGAGAGAACTGACCAAATAATGAGGTCAATGTTAGCAATGAAGACAAATTTTTCCTCTTTATCCATTGTTGGAAAAAAACATGATCAATATAAAGAAAAGCATGTAATCGATGAGAAAGAAAGATTACAGTATAAAAAAAGATTGATTTTGTGCTTTCTTAAATTGTTAGGTATAAAACAATGTTTCCTAAAAAGTAGAGGATTTTTTTTATCTGAACTGTTTCCTATGTAGAAACTTTAAAACTTGGTTAGCCTTTCTTCAAGCAATGTTGGTTTTGCTTCACTTTGGCTGGTTACTAGAGCAATACTTTTGATAGAATATCAGAATAATAAACCTTGTTTTAACTGTTGTTACAATGTAATAGCAAGAATTTAACAACTTTAGAAAGAGCTGTTATAAAGACTAAGAAAACAGCTAATCAGAAAAAAACCAGGGATCTAAAGGGATAAGACAATGGCCGGTAAATTGATGTACATTCCCAATGATAATACACAAAATTACCCCTCCTGTAGATTACTATTTGTGATTGAAACGTTTGGACTTAGAACTAAATGACCCAACCAATCAAAATTCAATAAAATCCTAAGTTGTTAAGCCAACTAAAAAGACGACAAGACTTTGGGGACTAATGTGATACAGAGCTCAATGAACCCTCCCTCCCTGACAAAAAAAAACTAACCACAGTTGAAGGAAAGATGGCCAGACAATAGTGGATTTATTATAACTTGGATGTTAAGCCAGATTTTCACGATCTCTAATAGTGAACTAGCAGCTGGCTAAAATATTGGTACACCCTATCTATCACCTTTAACCAATTCCCTCCCCTGTTGCTGGATGAACAAACTGACCAATAAAATATATCCATGTAAGCAACCTTAATTGACGACAATTTTTCCCATGTCATAATATCCACGTATATTCTATATCCATTTAGACAATGGACTTTTCTTGTTTATATTAATTAAATTAATAAACTACTGTTTCTATAAGTACCATTCAATTAAGCATGACTATTCTAAAATTAGGATCAGTCTAACGTCTAACGTCCTTAAAACATTTTTATACAGTCAATAAAAAATAAATAAGTAGTTTTTGTGTGAATTTGATGATTTGAAATCATGATTACAATTAATTTGAATTTTCAAAATATACTTATTACTTGTTAAATTTTATACCTATACTTCTTTTAATTTTTTTAACAACAAACGAATATTATTAAGTTCTAATAAAAAAATGTAAACTAGTTTACTGTTTAAAATCTTAATGCTAGCTAATGTACAATAAAATGCAAATAGAAATACATGATTTTCTTTATGATTATTTAAAGGCGAAATTTTTTTAACGTGAAATTTTTCCTCCTTGTGAAACACATGTTTTTTTTTGGTCCGTTTCAACTGTTCCAAAAACTTAACCCACTTAAAAATTTGAACATGTCGCGCACAACAGAAAAAAAATAAAGGGTCAACGACCGCTTAAAAATTGCATGTCTTCAAAGTAACACAACGCAGATCATGTGGGCCTATCTATCTATCTTCATTAAATCTATCTATCAACATGATGTCTATCTATCTATTGCAAAAAAAAGGATAAGCAGTATAGTTTATATGTCAATCTATAATCCATCTATCAATCTTGGCTCCCCATTATCATATCCGTTTTTTTCTCCTTTTTCTGTGTAAAACAATATGCCCTGATATATGATACTTTGATACGTCCATTACCCTACACCTACCCCACCAAAAAGGGTGTAAGTATCCCCCCACCCCCCTCCTTTAATTCCCAAATATGTAATATTTTGTATCCAGGGTGCATTTACCCCGAGATGATCAGCTGTTCTTTTGTTGTCACCTGTACAACATTCCCGGGGTGTCCGTACAAAACAGGTTGATTGCTTGTCTCAAATTTTAGCACTTTTTCAAAATACAATTATATAAAGTAGTAAGGTTATATTTTGGTTTGTAGTTTAAGATTTCGATAATTACTGAACTGATTGAGATCTCCATTTTATGTAAGATTTTTATAGGTCCCAGTACGGTTTTGATTTTATGCTATTTTTCTACTTTCCTTAATACTTTGAATTCAGAGGTCCTAGATGAAAGGAGTGCATCCGCTATTAATATTTAAAGTCCTAAAAAGCTTTGACCCAAAACTGACATTTGTCTAGCGAAAAAGTTAAAGGCAAGATTATCATATATCCTAAACCAATCCTAAACTTGCTACTTATTATAATTAGCTTGTTTATTGCAACACTAAATCGTCTGCCCCTATTTCCTTTCCCTTTAAACCAAAGCATTTTAGAAACATTGTATTGATACAGAGTATATAGGGTGGAAAGGAGTCGCGCTGTGAGTTTATAAGGGTTTAATAACCTTTTCCTGGATCTATCATATGTCCAGGGAGGGAGGGGACATTGCACTGTTAATTAAAATAGTACCCAAAGTTTTATAATCGGATTTTGTTATTCGTTGGCTCAAAACTTTGGTTAATTCTATTTGTGAATGATGGGTTTCAAACTATAAGTGTTCAAGGATTTCAACCATTGTCTTATCTCTTAGGTTCCTGCATATATCTATCTATCTATTCACATTCGTATACACAATTTCATAATTTTGCATATTTAGATGTATTTTAACAGGGTTTGGGAGGAAAAGTAAATAGGTTTAATTTATATTAGTATAATATTAATAACTACTCAATAACTAGAGGATGTCCATATGTAAGTCTGTCCTACCGAAATTGATAAATAATTTAATAGTAACTTTAATTTATTATACTAGTTTCTACACCCCTCGAGGCCTCTAGTGGCACTTGAGGAAGGGTGATTTTCAACACCCTCCATTTAAAAAAGAAAAAGTACAAAATTTTTATTTGTTTGTTTGTCTCATATCTCTTGGTGGTACCCTCACCCAAAATAGTTATAAACCTTCCAAGGTCCTCTGAGAAGATACATTGTAAAGGAGAACCATAACGGTTCAGCGGTTAGTAAGAACCTTCGGTAGACAGACTAAAAGATATCCTGTTACTTTTATATAAGGATTTATCTAAAAGGCTTAATAATTAAGATGAATATAGATGCTAGCATATTCGAAAATTATCTTACTTCTAATGTTCTAACATACCAATCTCATTTTCTTTTAAATTCTACTGATTGCTGAATTTTAGTTTTAAGTTTAGAGCAATAAATTGAAAAATGAAAAGTACTTATGGAGAGCATAAAGTTAAAGTCACTTAATCAATTTCTAATTGATATTAGTTGATAAAAGTATTTCAATATTGATTTTCATTCATTTATAATCACAACTTAGCAATTCTAGTTTGGGAAACTTTTATTAAAGATAAATTTGAGTGTACATTTGTTCAATTTTCACATTTTCAAACGTTGATATCTTTTGTGAGCCTTATAAGTCGTATTAGTTCTTTAAAGATCAGTTATTAAATTCAGTTTGTTAGCACTTTTTCTTAATTGTATTGTATTAAAACTACAATTTAATAAAATTTTTATAAAATATTTTTAAAAGTAAGAATAAAACTTTCTTATAACTCTAAGTTGATTTAAAAGTACTAAAAATGTAATTTTGTGTTTTTGCTTCTAGTTTAAAAAACACTTTTTTCAATATTGAGCAACAGCAAATAAAATTGTAACCTATAATTAATTGAAAATAGCTTTGAAAACATGTTTGTTAGCAAAATTTAGTAGTGATAAAAGGACAATAATCAAAAGAATTTATTGAGGGTTATCAAAAAATTGCTAACTCTAGACAGAAAGGGGACATTGGGCTGTTTATTACAATAGTTCCCTAAGTTTCGTAAAAGCGTATTCTTATTTGTTGGCTTAACAAATTTGATTGGATGGTTCATTAAGCTAGTGAAGTGTCTAAACATTTCACTACTACATTGTAAAATACAGACGGGGCAATTTTGTGTATCTTCAATTGGGACCATTGTCTTATCACTTTAGATCCCTAGCTAACTTAAAGGCCAAATTGTTACCCAGTTTCCTTATCCTTTTCTCCCTAGTGGCTTTCCTAAAATAGTTTACCATTAATATCCCAAAAACAGGAAATGCTATTTAAAGCGTCCGAAACTGAAAATTATGACAAATGTTGATAATTAACTCAAGTTTCAATTAATATTTTAAAGTATCTAAAATTAGCAGCACCTGTTTAACGGCTGTGGAATTCTCCCTTTCTTAAACTTACATAGCAACCCTCAAATCTTAAGGTATAAAACGGGATGGATTTAAGCGAGTCTCGAACATATTCAGGTATGTTATTCCTTTTAGTCAGTCATCTATTTAAAGCTAGGGATCTAAAGGGATTAGAAATAGACTATAGCCGATAAATTGATGTACATCCACAATGACGATTCACAAAATTAACCCTTCTGTAGATTACAATTAGAGGTTGAAATGTTTGAACATTCAACTTAATGAATCAATCAATCAAAATTCATAAATCCCCAAAGTTGTTCAGCCAACGAAAAAAACAGATATTATAAAACTTTGGGAACCTGTGTAATAAACATCCCAATGTCTCTCCCTCCCTGAAATGCTTAGGTATAGTGATATGTAAAAACATAAATCTAATTGAAACTTGTTTATGAATAAACAAGCCAATTTGCAAAAGCGTTGAAAATATTTATAGAAACAAATCTTGTGAAGGGCAGAAAACGTCAGGGCCTCATCAACTGGATTTAAACTGTTGCAAAACATTAAAAATGAACCAAACCCTTAAGAAATACACCCCTCTAGCAAAACCCTGTGCACACCACTGAACCTGAGAGGTCTTATATTGGAAATTATTCTCCCTGTCCTAGAGTATGCAATGCAAAAAGTTTAGCTCGCGTCACCCAAGGTCATATCAAGCTGGCATAACATATTATAACAGGGATCTAAAGGGATAAGACAATGGCTGTTAAATTAATGTACGTCCCCAATGATAATACACAAAAATACCCCTTCTGTAGATTACAATCAGTGGCTAAAATGTTTGGAAACTCAACTAAATGAACCAGCCAACCACAATTTAATAAGAGCCCCCAAGGTTGTAAAGCACTATCATAAGACTTTGGGAACAAGTGCATTTAACAGCCAAATATCCCCTCCCTCCCTAATATTATTGTGTGCTTATCAAACCTATATGATAACATAGTATCACAATAGCAATCAAATATATTATAACTAAAACTTAAATGTTACACTAATGATAATTATTGACTTGAGAAATTACATAAAAACATACATTAAACAACTTTATTTTGCAATTAAATATGTTTATTTATAGCTTATTAAAAAGTTTTAGTGATAACAAAAATTAAGGGTAAAAAAAGATTTTTTCCAGTATGGCTTCGAAACCGATTAATATACGCTGTATTAGAAACAGTTCTCAGCCAGATTAAAAATTCCCATGTATAGCATCGAATTAATTTTTCAATTAAATAAAATACATGATTCTCTAGTAAATTATACTATTAGTAATTTTTTTTATTGTAACACATAAGATTTTGTGAATTGTTTTAAAATGTATAAACTTTATTTAAAATTTTGTCTTCATAATTTGAATAAAACGCAGACAAATTTTGAGAAAATTTGTAAAATTATTTTCTTTGCAAAAAAGTCTTTCTACAGGATAGGTAGATTTAATATGAAAAGTATTTATTTAGATTTTACTGGAACAGCTACAATAAAAATGGAATATACGTGGATATTATGACAGGGGAAAAATAAGTTGCTAAAATTGACCTTATTTATTAGTCACTTCGTCCATCCAGTAGAAAGGGAGGGGATTTGGTAAAGGGATTGGATAAGGGGTTATCAATAATCGTTATTTATCCATCTGCGAGTATCACTCAATCAGAGTAAATGAAAGTCTGGTGCAACATCCAGGTAATAATATATCGATTTTTGTATAAGAATATTTGTCTATTTTCTTTGTTTTCTTACAGTCTTCTCTTACAAAACTTTATCTTGGATGGGATGTTCATACATTAAAGTAAGAAAATAGACCCTGTGCCGACGTTTAATTGGGTCTTTCAATATCAGCCAATAGCGTCGCTACATAGGAACAGAAAGCAATTTGCTAGCAGACCAAAAAGTTCCCTCCCTTCCACTTGGGCCAGGTAGTTGTCTGGATCAAACATCTATACTTAACTTATACATTTATTGTTCAAACACTTTTCATACAAAAATAACATACCTATAAAAAAAATAATAACATTATCCTCAAAATAAAGCTAAAGGAATAGGTCAATTGTAGATAAAACTAATTTTCTTCAAATAAAGAGCCCAATCAATATATACCCACAGATCTTAAACAATGATCAAAGTTTTTGATGGTTAAGAAAGAAACTAGCGCAAGCGCCCCTTGCATCTAGGGGCTCTGTATTATCAGGGGTAGGAAAAGGTAGAAAAAAAGCCTAGAACCATCACGGGACCAATGAGAATTTTAACTTAGTAATAAAAATCTTAGTTGACAAAGCAAAATTTCCAACAGTTTAAGATTGTTCTAGCATTCTTTACGAGGGATCTAAAGGGATAAGACAATGGCTAATAAATTTAAGTACATCCCCAATAATGATACACAAAATTACCCCATCTGAAGTGTTTGAAAATCTTTAGCACACTCAACTTAAAGAACCAACTAATTAAAATTCTAGCGAACGAGTACAAACCTTAATTATAAAACTTTGGGGACTAGTGTAATAAATAGCCAAATGACCTCTTTCTCCCAAGCGTATAAAATAAAGACTAATTCTGATAAGTTTTAGAAAATTTACGAATTTTTTTAGCAAGATTACAAAAACATTTCTGCTTTAGCAGTGCAGACTTACTTGTTAGCTAAGTACACAAGAGAGAGGGAGAAAAAGAAAGGAAAGGGAAGGGGAGAATTAGGTAACAAAAACGTGAAGATGAGGGGGAGGGGGTAATGATACAATATTAAAAATGGGGGAGGGAAGGGATTTAAAGGGAAGGTGCGACAACTTTCACCGTCATTCATGGACATAATCCAAGGGCTTAATATTATTTTACTAAATCTTCATCTTATTTTGCTAGAAAATTTATGATTTATAGCACTATTCCCTATTTATTAGTTAAAAATTTAAGACCTCTAAAAAGAATATTAAAGTATACCATCTATTCGCCCTTACCCAAGCCCCAACCCACCCATATATTTCCCAAAACTAATGCCAAACAAGGCCTTTCTTATATATAGTAATTTATTTAATTTATGTTTAATACTATAAGTTTAAATGCCCCTTTTAAAAAAAATAAGGCTTTTTCTATCTAGAACAATCAAGACTGCGTTTGAAGCGAAAAAATTCGCCGCCTTCTTTCTTTCTCAGCTGGTAAGACGTCCAAAGTTCAAAATGTGTGTGTGTGTGTGTGTCTGTGTGAAAGGGGATTTAAGAGAGATAGAGAGAGTGAAAAATAGAACTAGGGTAGAAAGAAAGATAAAGGGAATATGTGTTAGGGGGGGTGAGGTGGTAAATGTGTGTGTGTGTACAAAAAAAATAGAGGTCAACTTCCGTTGTTTTTTGTTGAAGAAATGTCAAACAAGTTTTTTTAAAAACATTTAGAACACTTGCTTTTATGCAATATTAAGTTCTGCTTCTTATACAAATAGCAGCTGTGCCCCTTGTATCTAGGGGCTTTGTATATGAAAGGGTAGCTTAGAGAAGGGCACAAAGTAGCTTAAAACCATCCACGGACCAAAGTAAAGGTACCCTAAAATTAATCAATTCAGCAGCTATCAAAATCTTAAGCTACAGACAAAAAACTTTACTTCTTTATATTATAGGATTTAGTCAGTAATTTTATCACAAAATTCTACTTCAATAAAATTAATTTTTCATCAAAAATCAATTTCTTAGATCTTCTTTGTCGTTATTCTAAAAAGATAAATAAGATGGCACCTTTCTTACGGCCTATTAGAGCCACACCTTTATATTATGAATTTAAAATGAATCAATCCATAAGAAAATGGCAAATCTTAGAATATAGATAAGAATAATCTGAAGTAATTTGAAGAATAAAATATGAATTAAGAAATAGGGGTTGGTCTATTTTAAGGTTTACTTATTCTGAATATGATTGAGAAGATTAAATTAGTTTAGATTTTTAACCACTAACATTTCGCAGGGAAAAGACAATGGCTGTTTTTATTACAGGTCTCCCAAATTATAATATTTTTATAATTCACTCGCTCAACAGCTTTAGTTATTCTTATTAATATTTGACTTGTTGGTTTACTAAGTTCAGTGTCCTAACGTTTCAACCATTAATTGTAATCTACACAAGGGTAATTTAGAGTATGATCATTGGGAATGTACATCAATTTATCGGCCATTGTCTTATAATAACATAGATGAACCGGTCTAATACTTTTTAAACAAAAAAAAGTAGATTTTACACAATATAATTCAGAAAGGAAAATTAACAAAAATTTTATTTCATATCAACGTACAAATCTAAAAGAAAGCAAATTCTATGCAAATTGAGTTGCATCATAAAAATCAGATTTTTAAAATTTTCATCAAATAAAAAGATTTGGAAAATTATTTTATGAAGTAAAAAGTTAGTAGGTATACCTATAGATGATATTCTTTAATAAAATATATTTTCCATTAAGCTATCTGAAAG
This sequence comes from Acartia tonsa, assembly GCA_900241095.1. Lineage (NCBI taxonomy): Eukaryota > Metazoa > Arthropoda > Copepoda > Calanoida > Acartiidae > Acartia > Acartia tonsa. Next base: position 10,079 of record LS057074.1, read on the forward strand.
CTGATACCCTAGATTTTACTAAAAAATGAAGGAGTTGAACCACCAGCATATATTTTAAAATTTTGCATGGTGGCACTCCCCAATTTTCAATCTTTCCAATTTATCAATAATAACATTACATGAAAGGATAAAACAATAATTTAGTACATATGAAAAATATTTCAATAACATTAATATGATATCTTTTAAGGACATCAAAGAAAATAAAATATTATTAAAAATGAAGAAAAAAATGACATGAAAATACTAAAAAAAACTTTCAATTTATTTTTAGTGTCAGAAAATGACGTTTTAACTAAAGATAATGAATTTCGCTTAAAAATGAGTAAGCAAGTCAATAATGACAAAATTGTTCAGTAGAAATCATATTTTTTTCTGCACAGAGTACAATGAATGCAAAAAATATACCCAAGAATGAAAGGATTGGGATGAAAAAAAAATAAGTAGAGGGTGAAGGGGTTAAATACATGTATGTCCCCACCTCATGGACTCTATGCTGACTTTCAAATGTATCTTTGAATATCAGCCAATAGCGTCGCAAATATTAACACAGCCAAGTCGCTAGAAAAGAAAAGAAACCAATTTGCTAGCCGTCGAAATAGGTCCCCAACGCTGGATCCAGATAATTATCTGGGTTGTACATCTAATACATTCATTGAATTGAGCATGCCCTGTAAAAGTCTCCAATAAAATTCATAAAACTGCTAGAGCCAAGGGTCTAACACTTTTTTGGGTAGCTTCATTTAAGTTTGTAATTTTCAAAATTTTAGATAAAAATAAACAATCTTTTTTTTCTAATATAGTTTTCACATAATTCCCTAGCCCTCTAAGCCTGCAAAACAAATCTATTGTACTTTATTTCTTGAAAATAGTACCATAAAATTGAAACATCTGAATCTGCATTTAAAACTAAAAATATATGGTTTCCAAATTTTATACTTTTTTTTGCAATAGATTAAGTACATTATCAGAAAAATATCTTAGTATTTAAAAAAAAAATTTTTTATAGAATGTAAAGAAAAAATTAATTTCTATACATTATTTAATATGGATGGATCTTTCAAGCAGTTTGAAGAACTGATAAAAAATAAAATTGATCAAAATAAAGGCTTTGGCTTTATCCTCTTAGAAAATTTTTTCTCAACTTTTTTCAATTTTGTACCCCCCCCGACTATTGACGAACAACTATTTTAGATTAGGTTAGGTTTTAGGCTAGGGAGCCGAGCGCTGCGGCTAGGCAGGCAAGGGGGCCGAGCGCTGCGGCTAGGCAGGCTAGGGAGCCGAG
>LS057075.1:0-11362 GCA_900241095.1 Acartia tonsa
AGACTTAGATAGCGAGAGAGAAAGATATAGAGAGACTGAGAAAAAAAACAGAGCCAGAGAGACAGAGAGAGAGAATGAGAAAGAGAGAGAGAGAGAGACAGAGAGAGAGAGAGAGAGAGAGAATGACAAAATGTGGAGGTGGTTAAAAATTAGTGTTCGAATATGACTTTTTCGAGCAGTCAAGAACATATCTAGTTCAGCAGTGCTAAACAAATATTTTCTGTTACTAACCAAATATTTTTCATTCAGGGTAACATTTGGTTTTGTGGGGGTGGAAAAGGGGTAAATTTGGGGGTAAAGGGTCAATGTTCAGCATGAAATATGCGTTTGTATATAATTTTTGGATTGACGTCAATGGCTTAAATGTTTGTGCTCAAAAATAGCAAGATTTTTTAGAGGCATTGGCCAAAATAGCGAGAGTTTAATATCAATTATAAAACTGGAATTGTGGAATTTTCCAAATGAACAAATGCAAAATATAATCTTAGTAAACATTTGACCAATAAGATATTCAGTGATTAACCCAATACCATGGTTTTAGGGTTTTTTCTTTTGAGTTAGGACACTCTCTCCTTAAAAAGTAAATGATTTACAACCCTCTCAACCCCCCACTCAAAAAAATAAAAATAACTTCATCATTGGAAATGACACAAATTCTTAGAAATATATATTGACTACAGGGGTTTACCCCAAAAACTCTTGCGGCCAGGGACTAGGGAATGTGATTCAGACAAACAATTCTATAACCATCTTTCCTTATTTTCTCCATTATACCCACTTCTTTTCAGCTACATCATAAATCAAGTTTTACACCAACTCTACGCCAACAAAATATCTAATATTTGAAAATTTCAAATTGAAATAATTGGCTAAATAAAATAAATTTGATATCCATTTCATAGAATCTTTGTATTGATATTGGTTAGATTTTATGATAATTGTATTTTAAACTTTAATCAAAAGTTGTAAATTCTGATGATGCAGTTATTAATGTTCAAATATTTCTATCTTAATAGTTTCTAGGGCTTTCTAAATGCATAGGTTTACCTACATTTTTATCAAACTGCAATGCATCAAGGGAAAATGGATAAAAGTGATCTTGTAAGTTTTATTGCCAGAGTTTTACTTGTAGGAAAACAATAAAATTTAACATCTGCAGTGGTGCAGTATTGAAACAAAGTTATCTGGAGAAGTTTAATATTGTCTAATCTTCATAAAGAAACCTTTTCTAGTTTCATTTATGATACCTAATGAGGCTTTAACCCTGCCCTAAAGCGTTGTAATTTTGAAGCATTCATAACATAAGTCCTAGTAAAATTTCTAGGATTTTTAAAGGATTTGCCTTCACAGACAATTTATATATTTGAAGTAAATTTGCTCGTTATTTATTTTAATTTTAAATTTTTCAAATCTACCACTTCAGGCCAATTTGACTTTAAATTGTTATGTCTGTAATATATTTTTAATTTTTAATAAAATTCCTATAATTACAATAAAATTTTATCAGTGAACTTTGTGAACCCTAAGAAATATGAATGCTGTCAGCATAATGGATTTTATGACACAGATTTCTTACATTGATAAAGTCAGAGTGTTGTAAAGATTGATGAAAATTCAATATGAATATTGAATATTATATATTATCCTTCCAATATAACACATTACTTTGCTTTTATGTAGTCAATATTTCAGGGTTAGAACATACATATTAAGTTTTCACATACATTTACAGGATGCTTCACATCTTTTTTCTGACAGTGGTTGAGGGAGGTGGCTTAAAACTCCTAGAAAAATAGCTTAAAACTATGGTTTGAACAGTAAGTTTTCCCTAAAAAGCTGAGTCCAATCAATACAACAATTAACAATACAGACAGACTGATATAATTCTACTTTGAAAAAAAAGATATTTGCTACATTATTATTTTAATTTCACATTATTATATTTGAAAAACCATTAATGAGATGCTTTTACTTTAAAGCTTAGATATTTTACATTTGAATATTGATGTCAAAAGTGAATATATTAGGTAAAATATCTTTCAAATATCTTAAATTTAATGCAAAGCAAAAGGGTAAGTGAAAATATTTGATATTCCATGTAAAGAGAATATATTTAAAGTATTCCAAGGAAATGGTTGAAATTTAAAAGGAAGGCATAAATTGAGAAATGGAAAGAATGTCAAGCTAAGCACACACTAAAGTTTTATTATTACTACACAATAGATTGGTATCAGCAACATTTTATATTTTCAGAAAAGTTACAACATATAAATAGACTAACTTATTGTCTAGTATATGAAACTTTAAGTTATAAATCAGCTTATACCAACAATGAAATTAATTCGAAAAAATATCACAAAACCCTATAAGTCATTTTTAGCTGTTGTTGGGTGGCAACACATAGTAGAATTGACAACCTTTCCATCTGACCCCAAAATATTATTTTCAATTTATTTCACTTGTTAGTTATACCTTATATCTAGTTATAAATGCTTAACCATTTCAAATGGCAATGTCTGTGTTGGAGTATTATTCTTATTATGTAAATGTTTAAATTAAACTCTTTTTTCCAATTTTTAGAACAAAAATGTAAGAGGAACAAATCTAAGATGAAGAATAAATTATAGTTTCTAGAAATGGCAAATTTGTGCAGGGGCTCACAGGTAAGAACATTGAGAAAATTTCAATATGAAAATCTTGTGAAATAAAACAAGTCGTAGATTTTTTCCTATTTAGACTCAAATATGATTCATTTCCTATTGAATAAAATGGAAACTTAACATTACTGAAAAAACATATATCGTATTAATTGATAAAAATTGTCCATGATGAAAAAAAATGAAAATCATATCATTATTACCTATTTCATTGGCCAGGGCCAACTTAACAGCATTATGATAAAGTTTTATGAGTTAAAAAATTTATAAATTACTTAGCATTAATAATAGCATCACACATAATGTATTTACATCAATTAAAGGAAAATTCTTTTAGAAACACGTTGAATTAATATAAATTTCTTTTTTATGCAAATTGTTTAATTTTATTTTATATGATTCCTATTTTCATAAAGCAATAAATTTAATTAACAAAAAACATAAAACAAGCAATAATCATGCCTAAAATAAAAAAAAATCAATGATTTATGAATATATAGAGGTCAATGTATAGACAATATTAGTTTTTAAACCTTACCACAAAAAATATATAAAAGTAATTATATGCCAAATATTTTATGATTGGAAAAGAAATTGATTTATTAATATTCTACACGACACATTAAAAGAAAACAAGCCTGATACTAAATTATTCAACATATTTTGTGTTGACCTTGGTTTCAAAAACCTTGTTGCCAGCCTTGGTTTGATTAGTTTTACAAATTATAAATATTTTTAATATCAAAACTATAATATGCAAGGTTTGGTTAAAATTGGTTTATGAGGAAGCAAAACAGGGTTAGGTTTTTATAGTCTATATTGTTATTAAAGGATAATCAACTTACCTTTTACAAATAAGTCACAACTAGATTAAATAATTTTTTTTGTTACAAATAGGCAACACCATTTTTTGGTGAAATTCAATTTGGAACTGCAGTCATCATAGAAAAAGGCAACACCTTGTCTATATCTAAAATGATAACATTGAATATATACAATTTATAATTTCGCTAATATTAAGCCACACTCTATTTATTTGTTGTGAAATACAATTTAAAATTTGTCCATGCTGAGAATGTTTGTGTGTTTGGGGCATCCAAATGCTATTATGAATCTCATATAAAACATGGACAAAGTCAGTTTTTTCTTATTTCAGTATTATTATTTATTTAGAAATACTAAAAAGACAAAAAAATTTCCACCTCTTAAAAAATATTTTAGTTTGTCCTGGCCAATGAAACTTCACAAAAAGGGGAAAGTGATGTTTTTTGCGCATGCTAATATCTATAAACCTAGTTCCTACCATACATGTTTTTCTTCAATTATTCAAAAAGTTTTAATTGTTATTTACACTAAAGCTTATTTATTAAGCCCACCCCTACATCCCCTTACTTTTAAGTCTTTTAAACATATTTAAAAATAAACATATCTTCCTATTGTGGGGCTCTAATTCTTTTAAAACCTATCCCTGAGGTGCTATTCTAACATTTATTTAACCTAAAAAATCACCAATAAATACTTTTTTTTGTTCCAAAAAAAGTATTTTAGTTTCTAATAAAGTTCAATATTTATATACTACCTTTTCGTTTCTTTTTTTTACTTGAAAAACTGAAATCCTTTTTTTCTATCTTAACAAAAGAGTTTTCACTTAAAAGAGTAATAAACATGATAAATTTGTAATTTCTGCCATCATAATGGTTTTCTCACTATCATTATTTATATAAAATGACTTTAACACTAGAATAGATATGTAAAAATAGAAAAAGAGGTATTGCATACATTTTTATTAAGAAGGCATATAGTTTTAAATTTTCAACAAATATTTTTTATTCGCTTCATAACAGTGGTTTCCAAAAAAGATTTCTTTTCCTCAATTTGTCAGTAAATGATTTCTTGTCGTTGTAATTCTAGTAATTGGATATATACAAAAGTATTTGAATATATGATTGTTTGTCTGTCTGTGTTACATTTTTTCGGTTCTCGGCTATTTTTATCGGAATAATTTATTTACACTCGAATCGAACCCAACACCATGCAGCGTTTTAATGCGACATTATAAATTTAATATTTCCAGTATGGCTTCGAAACCGATAAATATCCGCTGGATTAGAACCAGTTCTGATCCATACTGACTTCGGCTCCTCGGGGCTAACAAAATTGGTTTCAATCTTATAAACTTTTCATTTTAATATGCGCGGAAAGCTGTCTATAATACGATGCAATAAATAGCTATTCCATTTCTATTGAATATTTCCAAGTCGTGCAGAAACAAATACTCAATATTCATTTTTACAGTCTATGAATCAGGGATAGGGCAACTTAAGAAAAATTATTTTGCTTTAAACTTTTCTTCCCGTCAAAATAGATATATTTGCGTTTTGCCCGTTAATTACTATTATTGTTTTTGTGTAGGGGGCTGGTATCTTTTATCAGAAATTCCATACATCCATCTTGTAATTGATTTTATCTTTTCTTAGATGTCCTATCACTCCATTCTGTATTTATGAGGGAGGAAGGAGATATTGGAGTGTAAATTACACTAGTAACCAAAGTTTCTAAACACAATGTTATCTTATTCATTGGCTCAAAAACTATAGGTACTTGATTTTGATTGAATGGTTCCAAACTTTTCCACCAATAATATTATTCTACAGAGGAGATAATTTTGTTTATCAACATTAAGAATTTAACTAAATTTTTCGCCATTGTCTTATCCCTACAGACCTCTTTGTAGAAACTGTGTCTATACATCCATCTTGTATTTGTCAGACATTACATTCAGATTAGATACAATGTATTACTATACTAACTATGCATACTATAGCACAGCTACTCTATATTCTGATTAGATACAATGTATTACTATACTAACTATGCATACTATAGCACAGCTACTCTGTAACTATGGTATGGCTGTACGTCTCTAGGTAGGGAAAGTTCAGTAGAAATTTTAGAAAATAACCAACACAAGTAGGTAAAATAAAATTTTTTCTTAAATTTGTAAAAAGCGAAAACTTTATGGATGTTATCATACTTGTTACTATACAAATGAATTACTTATACTAACTATTTTTACTTTATTTTTCCTTACAAAACTTACTTCCTTTATGTATAGTAACTCCATTAATTAACAGTATCTTCATAATGGACAAGAAGCTTTTGTTCATCACAAATGATGATAAACAAAATTATCGGATCATGAAAAGAAAACGAAGTAGCGGGTTTCGTCGTATTTTTACAGAAGTTTTTCCAATTTCTAGCCTCAGTGGGTGGCTCTAAAGCTACTATAAAAATAAGACGTAACCCTCTACTTCTTTTTCTTTCCATTACCCAATTTATCCTTTCTGTAGATTAAAATTATCACTAAATAGTTTGGAAACTACAAGTTTTAAGTTACCTATAAAGCATTGAAGATATATTAAAAGTATCGAAAGTTTTAAATCGTACAAATAAGACAGTGTAGGTGTTTGGTAACGGCATAATTAACATTCCAATGTCCTTCCTGGATTTTCTCAGGGCTGTGATTCAGCCAATTAATTCTATTTGAAATTACCGAAAATTAGATATTTTGTCGGCGTAGAGTTGGCTTAAAATTTCTGAATCACATCCCCTAGTCCCTGGATTTTACCAATCATTGATAAAAAATTCTTAAAAATTAAAATCAAATGCCATGTAAAAGTCTAAGATACATTAATATTGAAATAAAAGGGAAATTATTTATCTTGTAGAGGAAAGATATTCTTTCTCGGGGATAATAGGTTAGAAACATTAATATTGAAATAACAGGGAAATTATTTATTTTACCCATTACTTTGAAAATATTCCTTCTGGGGCATATTTGGTTAGGAACATCCAGCAGACAATCAACTCTTTGGTTGCACGACGTTTATTTGGAAGTACTAAAAGTGCTTGATGAACTGCGTTTATTTACAAGTCAAGGCATTTCTCTATTAGTATCACGCGCCAGACTTAGCATCATTAGGAACTATTTTCAATGTCCTTCGTATTCTAGACAAGAACCTGCCATATAGCAGGCAAGCTAAAGATGCAGACAACTTCTTCTAAACTAAAACTTTAAATGGTTAGATTTTTATATATTATGAATACAATAAAAGAGTTAATCCTCTATTTTGTTTTTAACTCTATAGAACAGCTTCAATTATATATCAAGGAACTTGGAAGATTTAAGAATTATTCTTTTTTTATTGAAAGAAGTAGACTTTGTATAGTGTCAGAACTTAACAAACAGGATTCTGTATCATGACATACCTACATTTGTAGAACGTACGGACTCTATATTAGAAAAGCTTCCCTCTTAAAAAAACAACCCCTTACCTAACTAAAGAAGAAGGTTACAACCTAGAGTTTTCTGTGAAACGTAACCCAATACCCCTTTAGGGTATATTTTTACTGAAACATGACCTCCAAAAATGCATTTTATTATTTTGCTTTTAACTAAGAAATGTTTGGCTAGCTGCGTCAAGAGATTACAATACGCGACAGCATATAAAACTGCAAGAAAACCAAGCAGCAAAAAATATGGCAAAATATGTTTATTACACTAGTCCCCAAGTTTTGTAAAACGTTTTCTTGTTCGTTGGCTTAACAACTTTGGGGACTTTTATTGAATTTTGATTGGTTGGTTCAAGTTGAGTGTCAAAACGTTTCAACCACTGCAGAAATCTACAGAAAGGGTAACGTTGTGTACATCAATTTATCAGCAATTGTCTTATCCCTTGAGTTCAAAAAGATTTTTTAAATTTAAAAGATGATTCTATCATGATAAACATGGATCTAAAGTGATAAGACAAGCCATGATAAATCGATATACAGTCCAAATGATGATACACAAAATTGCCACTTTTAAGATTACAATTAGTGGTTGTTATATTAGGACACTCTACATAATGAACCAACCAATTAAAATTTCATGAAGGTCCCCAAAGCTGTTAAGCCAACGAATAAGACAACGTTATTATAAAACTTTGGGGACTAGTGGAATAAGCAGCCTAATGTCCGCTACCTCCCTGCAGTTTAAATCATGCTTAATCATAAAAACCTCCCAAGAATCTTTGGTGCTTAGTTGCATGCATTGTATGAGATCATTGTAGTTGTATGCAGGGAGTAAGGGAGGGGACAATGGATCGAATATTAAATCTTTAGGAGTCTCAGACTTTGGGGACTGGCTTAAAGGGAATGTGCAAGAATTTAGCAGTTTCTGACTGAGTTTGGGGACTTGCGCAAGAAATGCCGTTACTCGCTATGTTAGTTTTGAATATATATAGTTTTGCAGACAGAGAGTAGTTCAAATATAAATACAAGTTTTCGGGATTATTCTGGTTTTCATGGCCTTTCTTCAAAAACTCTTAAATTGAATTAATTGCCCATTGTACCCTCCCTTACTCCCTGAACACTCACTCACTCAACACAATCAGAGAGGGAGAGGAAATTGGACTGTAATTTATTATGATACCTAAAGTTTTAAAAGCACGTTTCTCGCATTGGTTTGCTTTAAAAATAATTGCGAACTTCCATTAAAAATTTGTTGGTTGGTTCAAACTAGTAGTGTCAAAACTTTTCCACAAATGAGTTGGATCTACAGGAGATAGTTTAGTTTATCATAATTGGACGAAGGAATACATGTTAATTTTTTGTCTATTGTCTTATCCCTTAAACTCATGCAATACAATACATATTTACAGGGTGAATCTATGAAAAATATTAGAAAGAAATTTTAAAAATCGGAGTTTTCACTTATAATCAGTAGTGTATAGAAGTTTGGCTATGAATCTCGATAGTAAGCGAAATAATGCCACATTTCGTCACGCATTGGGGTCGAGATTTACATCTGTACAATACTCACTTTCTCATTCTCAATTTAGGTGTTTTTGTATAATTGCAACATTATTTCCTAGCGATAAATAATAATTTGTGTACCACTTTTTGTCAAAAATTATATTCCTGTGCATATATTTTGTAAGGTATATTTGTTTCTTAGTTAATAAACCTACTTACTCAATAGATGTACGACATGGCCATAAAAAGAATCAAAAATAAAGAGCAAAACGAGTGATAGCGGCCTTTTCTCTTTATGACGACAGACACACTTGGATAAATTATTTTCAGAATAAAATATTTGCATTTCCTATTTTGACATCAGCTTATGCATTTTAGTAGCATTATTAAGTTTCGATGGAAGGAAAAGTGGGGAAGAGAATAAGGGATGGGGTAGAATCGGTTATCATACTGTCATTGTCTCTAATCTTTAAATTAAACCTCATCATATTTCTCTTTCTCCTTTCCTTCCTTCTCTCGTCTATTGGACCCTATGGACCTTCAGGAATAAGACAATGGTCGATAAATGCAAGGTACCCCTTCTGTAGATTAAAAAGATTATTTGAAACGTTTGAATATTACAACTTTTAAACCAACCAATTTAAGTTTAATCCAAACTAGTATCCAAACTTTTAAAGCCAACGAATAAGATAACAAGGTTATAAACTTTGGATACCAGAGTAATTTACAAATAAATTTGCCCTCCCTTCCTGACACATATATTTTTTCAGAAAACTTAAATTATTCATATATCTAAGATTTATTTACTGTCATCCTGTATTAGCTGTATATAGATAAATAGCCTACACCCACAGATGTTTTACTCAATTGTTAAAAAATAACTATAATTAGTTAAATACCTGTTAATGGCTACGACAAATTGTGCTGTTATATACTCATATCAATAATATGACAGATATAAACACTTATTCAGGGAGGAAGTGGCTTTGGACTGTAGATTATACTTAAAACCAGGACATAACTTTCCATTTGTTGGATTAAAACATTGGTGACTTTTCAACAATCTTTATAGGTGGGTACAATCAATTATTTGAATCTACAGAATGGATGATTTAGTACTTCTAGATTTGAGTGTAAGTAAAATTATTTTCCATTACCTTGTCTCATTAGAAAACTTAATAATAAAAAAAGATGTTTATTGATTCCTATTTCCCAACCTTTATTATAACCTCTGAGCCAATATCCATCTTAGGTTTTTGTTTTGCTCTCCTCAAGTTGTTGGTAAGTCTGAATACAGGGCAAAAAATTAAACAATTCTCTACCAGTCTCAGGGATTTTAAGGTATAAGACGATAGGTGATAAACTGATTTACACCCTCAAAATTAGATAAGAACTATTACTTATTCTGTAGATTAGTATATTGGTTGAAAAGTTAAGACCAACCAATTCATATGAAAAAATAAAAAGTACCCACAGTCATAGACGTTCAAGGGAGGGGGTGGGGGTAAAGGGGTGATTACCCCGCCCCCCCAAATAAAAAAGCTTGGACGCCCCGGCCCCCCGGTTAAAAAAAATTAATATAAAAATATAAGTTTGGGTGCTAGTATAGTTTACATTCAATGTTCCCTGCCTTCATAGGTATGTCTATTGTTATAAAACTATTACATATTTCTTAGTTATTTAGTTTAGTGTCTTAAGTATTGTAGAAATCAATTAATCAACAATAATATAAAGTAGTAGAAATATTAATTTGTCCGTATAAAAATGGCTAACCACTAAACTAATTACTTTTTCCATTTAGTCTCGGGATGGTTTGAGGCCCCTTCCTACTGCATTATTTATAAATACATTTTTTTCTCTAAATATTTTCATGTTGACTTTTAAAGTTTCTCAAATATTAAATGTCATATTGTTTAATATTTTCTTTACATGTTTATCATGAGATGTATTCATATGATTTGGAATTGCAAACAAAGCAAGAACAATTTATCTCTAAAGAGCGCTTTAAAGTTATAAAGAACAGATAACTATTATACAGTAAGAAATTGGAAATATTTCGTAAATCTATCATTTAAATGATAACTATGAACATAAATAGTTAATTTCTATTTTCTGTATGTGGGTAAAAAGTAGTTTTTATTTGTTTGTCAGTTAAAATCTTGCTAAGCACGCTCCAAATTCATATCATATGGGTAATATGGTTTTAGGCTATTTTTAATATTTAAGCCTGGGAGGGTTTTAACTGTTTATGTGCCACATAACTCTTCTCCTCCCTTTTCCTTCGAATTTTGAGCACATAAGAACGCAGCCTTTAGTTTTAAGAATCTATTAACTAATTTCTATAAAGATTTCTACTGTGTTTTGAGTACACAACTAACTAATAAGTTTAATAGAATTTATATAATCAAACAATATATACTTCTCCTTTGGAATTTGTACAGCTGAGGTGGATTCTTAAAAAAAATTTGCCCCACTAATCGCTAAGTGGGGCAAAATTGTTTTTGTGAAAAATCCTCCAAAATCACATAAAAATCTACAAAAATTAAATAAAATCTTATGTTCATAACTCTTCTATGATTTTGTTTAATTTTTGTAAATTTTTAATATGATTTTGGTTGATTTTTTACAAATTTTTTTGAAGAATCTACCTCTGTACTTTTTGGGTGCTCTATAAGATCTTGGTCTTCTAGCTTTTCTTGTTTTCCTACATTTTAAAAGTAGGTATTGAAGTCATGACATAGCAGCAACCTTTACTGATTATTATGCTAAAAAGTGAATTGAGCATTTTAAAAAGATGATTTATTTGAAAAAAAGAATTCCTCTTTTTTTACCTTTTACCTTGTTTGGTATGCATAAAAAGATTAGTATGTAAGCCCGTTCTAATATATGAGCTCCTAGTTTAAAAAGAA
>LS057076.1:0-11358 GCA_900241095.1 Acartia tonsa
TAATGATGTTTTTATATGATTCATGACAAGATGTGAAATACTGTAGAAAATAAAAATTTTAAAAATCATATTTGTGTATTTTTATGCTTGTATTTTTAGGTCATCAATTGAAGTTTGAAATAACATTATCATATGTTAGGTTATTATTGTTGATAGCGGGCTAAATAAAGGCTTCCCCTCCCCTCCTACTGGATTAACGAACTGATCAATAAGTGACAGGGTAAATAGCAACCTAATTTGACAACAAATTTTCCCCTGTCATAATTATCAACGTATATTCTACACCCATTCTCTTTGGCATTGAAGAATAATAATTTTGAGAATAATTGATAAGGGAAGAAATCAATCAGCTATGAAAAGTGAAATGTCAAATTTCGTATTACACATTTTTTCCGTCAATTATTATCTGAAAATAAGATTTATAGAAACAAAGACAAGTCTTTTGTTGAGATTTCTTTTATGTGATTTCTAAAATATTTTGTATTGTATTATAACAGCAAAGTTAATAATTAAAACAGGCCATTTCTGTAATGTGATATTGCTGTAAAGAATGACTTTGGGATCAGTCTTTTGTTTGTAAATACTTTAATTTGTTGTCATCATACTTAGTGTGTATACAAAAAAAGTTAAATTAGAATAAATATCTATAATACATAGTAGAACGATGTCTGTCTGTCTCTCTGTTTGTCTGTTTGTTTGTCTGTTTGATTGTTTGTCTGTTTGTTTGTAACGAAGGATCTCGCTAACCAATGAACCGATCGGTTTCTCCTTAACAGAGTAGCTTCTCATAGGTCCCGGGAAGGTTTATAACTATTTTCTTGGAGGGGGAAACACCCCAAAAAAAATGAAAAATCCCCACCCTCCATTTTTTTAAAACTAAAATTAAAATAGTGAAGTTGACTAACCCCCCCACTCCAAAAAAAAAAAAATTTCTCCCTCCCCAAAAATTTAAATCTAAATTACGAAAAATTAGGTTGATCAAACCTCTTGGGGCAAAGCCCCTAAAGGCTAGGGGCGAAGCCGCTAGTATAATAGAAAGTAAACTTAAAAACGACCAAGGAGTAAGATTTCATTTTGAAGATTCTGAATAAAGATTCTTGCATTATGAATTGAGGAAAAGATTAATTTGTCTTTCATTGACCTAGCTATTGGTCCGAACTAATTAAACAATCGAGCCTCATCTTGTAATTTCAGCCTCTTCTGTGTCAATTTCGCCCATTTTTTCTTTTTTTAGTAGTAAATCTGTCTTTCCGTTTTCAGACAAATTAACATATATAAAGAGACTGTAATATTGTTTTTAATTTTCATTCCCCGATTTTTTGTAGTTTTGTAGGGCAGTATTTTGTCATCGCATTATCATGGCTATGCCATTACTTTTAGAAAATAAACCAATTACTCAAATATCACTGAATTTCCGACTACCTTATTTTTATCAGCAATGCATCGTAGATTTTCTGCAAGATTCTTTTGGTCTGTATGGTGTTTATGACAATCTAAAGCAGGAATAGATAATAATTATTTCTCGCATCGTATTATAAATGGCTTTCCGCGGATATAGAATGTACAATTATGAGATTAAAAAAACTGGTTTTAATCTTATGATTGTACATTTTTATATTCGTAGAAAGCTGGATATAATACGATGCTAGACATAGTTTTTTCGTATGGATGAGAACCGGTTCCTATCCACCGGATTCGAATGAATACGAGAAAAACTTATATAAAAGTGGTAGGATGTCTTTGTAACGAAAGATCTCGATAACTTCTGGACGAATATTGGTATGGTTTACAATAGTTCCACAGGCCTAGAGTATAAATTAGGGTAGGTTTTTTAAAACGTAAAATGTTAAATTGATGGTAAATTAAGTACATTTTTTTCTACAAAACAAGACATGCCTAACCTATCTCTTAAAAGATAGGTATGTCTATTAATTAAGGATAACCTATATATCTTAGAATAGTTATAGAACTAACTTTTATGTGATAAACTAAGGTTTATCCTATTATATTCAGTAGTAGGTACGGTTGTTTTGTATGAAGCCTAGGATTTCGATAACTACAGAACTGATTGAGTTCTTCTTTTAGGGAAGCTTCACATAATTCCCAAGATAGTTAAAGGCTCTTTCATTTCTAAATTTGAGCCGTAAAGGTTCGTTTTAGGCTATTTTTCTTCCCCCATCTTACGTCTCTTAAGTCTTAGCTCCTAGATTCTATTGGCACAGCCGCTAGTTTGTTAATAAGATAATGAGGTAATATATAGTTGTTTTAGCTACTTTGCACGTTTCCATCCTTGTTATTTAAATCTTGAAATATTTGAGGTGTAAACTAATTATTTTTCTGGTTTATTGAATTTCTAGTAGCGCGGCTAGCCTATAGTTAGGGAATAGCCTTTCTTTTATATTTTGGAGTTTGAAAACTAAATTTAGTGGTGATATCACACAAAGGAGCTCCCCAGTATCCAATTTAACCTAACCTAACATGACCTATGTAACAGAAAAATAAAAACTACTCAATTTATTTCAAAGAAAAATGGTGGATTATTCTCAACACTTTAGTTTATAACTTTATATTACTAGTAAAATTTTATTTTATCTAATGTTGATCCAATAATAATTATTTGTTCTTTTTTTCTGTTTATATAATAAAAGCACAACACTATTAATATTGTGCTACTTAAGAAAATCATCATTCTTGTTTTTTTTGGTGTTAATTATATTTTCAAACTTTTCTTTTCTACGCCGTTTCAAATTTTGACAAGCTATTATCAGATTTTTTACTCTTTGGCTTAGATTATATAAAATGCATGATGATTCGTTCGATAGACTTTGACAGATTTTAGTTTGAATTTATAAAATTTAATCTTCCTATCGACTTGAAGCTTAGAATGATGCTAATATGGTATATTTATTTTAGATTTTATCATCGACGCAAGGTTGTGAGTTTTAAGATAAAAACAGTAGTAGAACGGTAAAAATTTAAGTTAACTTTGAAAAAAAATTCTATAGTTCTTTTCAATAAGAAATACACATATTTAGTGAATATCATTGTTCTACTACTATTTTTAAGCCTTAAAACTCACACCTTTACGGGTTTTTAGCGCAACCTACTCCTTCCTTTATTGCGAATATTTTTATGACAACTGAGTATCTTTTCCATTGACTGTTTGTTTAATACAAACCAATTTAAAGAACCGTACTATTTTTATTTTATCAAAAAATAAAATTTTCTTTTAAAATATTTTTTGGTCATGTATTTTGTATTGCATATTTTAGTGTATAGCATTTCATACTTAGGATTCCTTTATATTGATTTTAATCTTTAAAAATAACAAAAATATTTCACATGGTTACAGGGACATGATAACTGACAAATATTTGTTCTTTCATTAAGAATTTGATAGTTATTTAATAGTTCTTTATATTAAAAGTAAAAAGTATAAAACTAAAAAAGAACAATAACTATTATACAGAGTATTTAAATTTTGTTTTTTCATATAGTTGATTTTAGATAGATTTTTAAAATTAAGTAAAGATTAAATTTTATTTAGGGTATTGCCAATATTGACTATAATACGCACGGCTGCCAAACCCTCCAATAAACTAAACTATCTGCAAGGATAGGTTAATAATTATCAGTTTGCAATAATCCTTATATAAGTGTAATATGATGTCTGTCTGTCTGTCTTGCTTGACTTTGAACCAATATGGTTCTCTCCTTTACAATGTAGCTTCTCATAGGTATGGGAAAGGTTTATGATTATTACTAGATGCCACTAGGGGCGTAGCCGCAAGTATATAATATTGAATATTAATTGGTTAAAATGTTTTAGAAAGTCAACTCCTACTGCCAAAAAAAAAGGTTGTACCAATAAACTATTTTGTCACGAAGTAGTTTAAAAATACATGACTCTAATAGTCAAACTCAGTGGCATATCTCAAGAATTTAGAGATAGGGCAATAGCAGATATATTAATCTCCCCCTCCCTTCCAAGAGAAAAAGATATATTATAAGCGTAATTATTCTGTTAGTAGATGATAATCATTTGGGATTGAAAGGATTGTAGATTAACTCAACTAGAATTTACCTTAACCCACCTCCACCCATAGGTATATGTTGACTTGGACGTACGGACTTTCTGGTAACGATTATAGAGTTGCTACGGTTACTAAATCGTGCCTAACTGTTATAAGAATCTTCATGCAAAGTTTGAATTCGATAGGACAATTCTAACATGTCCAAATTAACTAAAAGAGCCAACCGTTCCGAACGGACGGACCGACCCTATGTATAGAAGAGCTTCGCTTTTTTAAAATGAAGGTATATTAGATCAAAATTATGAGCAACAAGCTACATTTTTTATTTAATGATATTTGTATAATATTTAGCGGTTTGCCAAACATTAAAACAATATCAGTAAATTCCTTTTTTCTTTCATTCATATTCCCTGTATAACTTTGATAGTATCAATTGATCTTAATCTGCAGCTAACATCATTTAAAAATGTATAATCTTTGTTCTAGCCATAATAAACATCTCCAAATTTGGCAACAAAATCAAATATAAATTTCAAAAGTCGCGTTGATAAAAGACATGAGCAGAATCTCTTAATTTGCTAATTGAAACACCATTACGCCCAGGCAAACATACTTATTATATTAGTCTTTGGAAAGCTTTAAGGTTTAGAGCTCCCAGAACGAGCTAAAATATATTGTATTGCTATATTAGTGCACAAATTTTAACTTACGGGATTTTGCCTAGACTTTCTTAACTTTGATCAAACTAAACAAGGAAAAATACTTTCAATTTCTTAAAATAAAAAAAACCCAAACAGAGTGCTGCAACTTTTACCACTAGCAAAAATACAACCACTGTGTTTTTGACAAAAAGTAGGTGTATTTTTGTCAATTTTGTTTTTAGATGTGTTTTTGGAAATATTTTTTTATCCACTGTCAAAATTACACCTTAACTATACTGTCATAAACACAGTTTTACTGTCATTTTCATACTCATGAAATTCAATAAGCTGTCAAATTCACAGTTTTGATGACAAAAATACACCTAAATATTTTAAACAAACAAGTACGGTTGTGTTTGAGTTTAGGGTACAATAAGAACAATCTTTTTTAACAAAAATTAGTTTGAAATTTGGATTTTTACAGCTAACAAATTGAACTGTATAACAATATATCATCACTATTAAAACTCTTTTTTTCAAACAAGGATGACAACATTCATTAAAGCAAAGCTCTGAAATAAAACAGTAGAACAAAAGAATATACATGTTGCAAAATTGCGTAACTTCTGGGCTCTGTTACATTTTGGGACCTGATTATATAGATGCTTCGCTGAAAATACTGTATCTTGTTGTCCTAGGAATCATTGTTCCAAAAATTAGATTAATAAGATTATAAAGTTGCTTCACTTTCTAAATCTTCCTAATTGTTACTGGAATCATCATCCACAGTTTGAAATCTATAGGACAATTGTAACATGCCAAACAAAAAGAGCTAACTGTGACGTACAAAAAAAGCTTCGCTTTTAAAAAACGTTCAGACGCACAAGTACAAAACAATGAAAAAACAAAGAAAACTATATATTATAATACAAAATTTGTCTAAATAAACTGTGTATATTACCAATTGACCTTTAAAAATGGGCCAATAAACAAACTACGACATTTACTACCCGGCACGCTAATTGTTATGCAATAAATCTTTCCAAACAAACGTATATAATACGCTGTATAATGTCTTGATAAGCATTTTATGTTTTTTGTACTAATTATTACATTAGCTGTTAAAAAGTCACCTTTAGCGTCTATTTATCGATATAACCTGCATTGAGTTTTACAAAAGCCGCACGGCTTACAAAGCCACCTATTAAGATTCAGCCAAAGTCGCAGCAACCAAATTTTAGATCAGCCACCCTTTGCCACAATCACTTGCTTAGCCTAAAACAACGTCAACCGCATCCTTTGGCATCTTCAGTCACGCGTGTTGAAATTCCCGCAAATATTAAAATGAAAAATCATAAGATTTTTCAGTATGGCTGAGAACCGGTTCTAATCCACGTATTAACCTGAACCGGTTATAATCCACGTATTAACCTGTTTCGAAGCCATACAGAAATAACGATTCTCCGAAACAGTTTCAGACGGACAGACAACTGCATAGGAACCACTTAATTTGTCAAACTATTATCTGTGTTTGAAAGTGAAATAGACAACGATTTCAACGAAATATGAAAAGGTATTGTAAAACTGTACACATCAAGTGTTTGTGCGTGTGTTTATCTTTGCTCAGTTTTTCGTCTCAGTTTCATCTGATTTTGTCTCAAAATTTAGGGTACAGGAAAAGGGACGAAAAATTTACCCTTCTTTTATTATTCAATTTTACATTTGATGCAATTTTTTTTTGGGGGGTGGAAGGTAAAACAATCAAAAGGCAATTGTCCTCTCCCTCCCTGCTTTAAATTGCACTAGTTGTCCGTTTTTTTTTCTATCTGATATTAAAAAGAATTATATTGGCCACCGTATTGTTTTAGATTCCCGTCCGTTTGAGTAGCGCACCTTCTTTACAATTATCCTTTTGGCAGGGCCACTAACCTCCATCCTAATTTAAGAAATAGTTTAATATTGGGGAAGGTGATTTATTTCTGTAAATGGTTCATCTAACATTTTATTTATTTTCACAAGGATGACAACACCCATAAGAGTGAAGATAAAAAAATCATGTTAGAGAAAAATAATATACAAGCGCATTTAAAATTAAACAGTATTTAGAAGTTTTTTTTTATCTATTTAAAATTACCTTCATTTGAGATGTTATATGTGAACATACTTACTTTTGGTTTACAAGACAATTATAATGATGCTATGTTTAATTTTATAACATTAAACTAAACATTTGTGAAATTAATGAAAAAATATTCTAAAATTAATTTTTTTACGATTCTCTGATGATATTGCATATTTTTATAAAAATACTTGGCTTCTGATTAGGTAATAATACTGTTATTCATAGCGCCGTACTATTCATGAAAGATATGATCCTTGATAATCAGATATGACAGCTGTATGGACGCTATAAGTCAACTTTAATATAAAACATTTCGAAGGCTTGAACAAGGATAAAAATGTTATAAACTGTCTGAATTCTTTATGGGTAATATTTGTTATTTTAACATAATGTGGCTACTCCCCCAATGGTCTCAAGCAACATATTTTTTTCTAAGAGTGATTTTCTTGAGAAAATTGTTATAAACCTTCCCTGGACCTATAAGAAGCATCACGGTAGCAGTAATATTACAGTCATTTTCACTTTTAAAAGTAATATTATAAATCAAATCATTTTTCAACAAAATTTTCTGTTTTCTTTGCATTATTCTAGATAGGAATGTTCATTCAAATGTTTGACTGCAAAATTTAAACAAATTTGCACTTTTAGAGTGCAGCTTCTCTTTAATAATCTATGATTGTATTGTGTTTTGTCCTGTTTTGTAAGCCATGGGAAAGCCTTTTTTTTTTTAAACTGAAGCCTTGTGACAATTTATTTATCTTTATGGACAATATCATTCTTGTTTGTTAGTTCTATATTCAGTGCATAAAAATGCACAGTTGGTATTGTTATATAAGTTTATGGATGTATAATATAACCCTCCCTCTAGGATTTATAAATTTGTCGACTAATATTTTTAAATGACATAACTGACATTATATTTACATATAATGTCAAACTAATATTGCTAATCTTCTAGATTTTTTCAGAATAATGCCACTGTGTTAAAATTTTAAATCTTCAACCCATCTTTAGTTTAAATCTGTAATTTTTTTTTAGCTTTGTAAGTTATTTCCAAGCAAATCATATAGCATAGAATAAACTAAAATTTGTTACAATCAGGATAGGCGATTTTTCTTTTCTTTTTAAAACTAAAATTGAAAATGGATGAAAGTCGACTTCACACACTTACCCCCAACTAAAGTTTCACTAGGGGCCTCTAGGGGCGTAGACGCTAGTATCAGATAAAGGACCTAATTGATGTGTTCAATTTAACAAAATGTTGAACACACCCAAATAAATGTGTGATCCATAAATCTGGGAAAAAATAACGTAATCAATTTTTAACATTTTTCTATTCATACTTATTTTTTTATATTTTTTCTACTATTCAACTTTTCCATCTTTGTTTTAAATGAAATCTGAATTATTCTAATAATGATTCAATACATTTAGTCAAATTTTATGAAATATAATTCGTCTCTAAATTATAAGAAGCTTTACTGTAAAGAAAAACCATATCAGATCAGGGGTTAGCAAGATACATGGCTACATACACAGAGATAGACAGGCAAACATCCAGTTACTTTTATTTTTAAATATACATCACTGAATTTACTTTTAAGCAGAGAAGCTGCACAAAAGTAACTGTACGAAAAATATGTCACTGCATAAAAGTTAAATCTTTTGAAATTGGTTAATATCTACATTTAGAAGCTAGAAAAAGTGGCTCCACAGATTATGACGTCATACAATAGAATAACCAATGAGAGGCCAGCATAAATTTTACTATTGGTGTATACTGGCATCTCATTGGTTATTCTATCGTATGACGTCATAATCAGTGGAGCCACTTTTTCTTGCTTCTACATTTTTTAATTGATTAACTGTATGTCTACTGCGTTTAATGTCCTGAATGAATTAATTTATCCTTATATAAAAGTAACAGAAAGTAAAAAGATAAAAGTAGCAATGATTTTTTTCAGTTAATTAATTGTAGACAAGAAGCCAAGAAGTGTCAAAAAGATACACAATTTTATCTTGGGTTTTCAATTGTCTTTTGGCGCTTTGTTCCTTTTTTAAAAGGTATTTTTCTTATTGTGTAAGATTAACCTTTTCAGAGACCCATAAACATTGGTGGTATCGAGGATTCTTGAAAATAATTAAAAGTAAAAGCCAAAGTTTTAACTAGAACCAACACTTGTTTAATCATTATTTAAAAGTAACAGGATGTCTATCTGATCTCACAAACTGATGGACCAATTTGGGTTTCCATTATAATGAATCTTTTTATAGGTGAGGGGGAGGTTTATAACTTGCCCCTGAAAAAATAATCCCAGTTATAATAGCCGCTAGTTATAATGTAATTAATTTTAGACAATAATCTTATATTGATACATTAAAATAATCAAATTAGATAATTAAAATTGTGATACAACATTTAAAGATTAAACCCTTCAGAATTTCTATCCTTTTGCTGGACTCAAAGTGAATAGGCCCTTTCAAAGTTCTAGATTTGCGGTCAGTTGAATTTGAGGTGCCGATAGTGTACACAGTTTCCGCGGTATTTTCTCATCCTATCTAAATATTTACTACTAGCTAAAAAAGCTTCAAACTTCCAAAAAAATCTAAATTTGAAAAGAAAATAATTTGAATGTATAATGTATAAATCGTTAATACATTCAAATTTTGATTTTCTTTGGAAGGTTTGAATTTTTTTAGTCAGTAGTAAATATTAAGATAGTATGAGGAAACACCGAGGAAACTGTGTACACAATTGGCAACTCAAATTCAGCTGACCAGATTTGCAGATTAATATAAAATTGGTATCATGGTGATTCTTTCAATTGGGCTCTGCACCAAGATTATACAAAGATTAAGGAATGTCCAAGTGCAGCCGCTAATTCAACCAAAAAAGCAGTTAGTTGATTATTTTTAGAATCCGTTGCATTAGGCATTATGGGAGTTTCTTTCACTTCAGCTTTGCATTGGAAGTGGAAAAATATTAAGGCATTAACATCCGCAGCACCTATTCCTTCCCTGACTGCTAGAATCTGCATATTAGAAAGCAACAATTTCATGATTATTCGTCTAATAAGGTTGTTAAAACAAGAAAGTTAAAACAAAAGATGACCATCCAAAGCCACAGCTAGAACAGCATCTGCAGCCGTAATGTCGTGGCTTTTCTTTGATTTTTTGAGTATCGAAAACTGATGCATCTTAGCAGTCGGCAAAAGCGTAATTAATAACTACTCTAATATTGTAAGTATATCTCACAAATTTAAAAAAAAAATGTTTTTATTATTGCATTTTGAATATAAAAAAATGCATAACCAATTTACTCGGCTGAAGATACCTCTATATAGATTACAACCATTTATAAGTAGAATACAGGGAGGGGAGGGACATTGGACTTAAAAGTATACTGGTATATAAAGTTAATAAAAAAATTATCTCATTCGGCAGATGTGAGACTTTTTATTAAAACTGATTTCAGATTGGTTTGTTTAAACTTTCAGTGTAAAAACTTTTTGAATGAACTTTTATCGAATGTTTTTTTTCATTTCATTAACTGTGTTTCTTAATTTGTGTAATATTCTTAACTTTGGTCAAAAATACCTCAAACTACCTATGAACTACTAGATTAAGTAAGATTATTTATGTGCTCTAAATAAATAGTTTATTTTACTAATTCACAGTTGCATTGGCATCCGGCGCAATAAAAGTCAAATAAAATATGTATCTTAATAACAGAATAGACATTTTTAATTAAGCAAAAGAATTAATGCTTGGAGCTACTCTCAGGGATCTAAGGAATAAGACAATGGACGGTACCTTTTTCCCTCTTGCAAATTAAAACTGTTGGTTGAAACGTTTAGACACTAAACCTAATGAAATGTTAGTACCCAAAGTTTTAGAGATAGAAAATAAGAAATCGTGTTTACAAACTTTGTTGACTGGTTTAATTAAAAATCATATGTCCCTTCCCTCCCTGAGCTTCTCTATAACTCTAAAACTTACTGTTTCAACTATGTCATTTAAAAGTTGTATTCAAACAATTTCTTAGCTTTTATAAAAAATTTCCTTGTTACATTTCAAATAAAATTGTGCATAATTATCAAAAGGCTTTTCAAAACCAGATGTGGCTTGCCGTATAAAAAGTAGGCTTTTTTATTTTAAGGGATAAAAGCATAGGTCAATTGGACGTTTTTTTATGATTATCTCATTAATTATATTTAAAACACTTTGTAGAATTATTTTTTCTTCGTCACTCTATTTTTGTTAATGTTCGTTTGTATAGTTTGCTTTACACGCTTTTACGGGTATTAATATTCTTGTTTTTTTTATGATCTTAGCCATCAAATCGCAAGAATTAAATGAAACAGCTAGCTATTATAAGATTGTCAATCAACCCTTTATCAAAACTTAATAATCTAAATCCGGCTTAGATGGTTTATTTATGACTAGCAGCTACGCCCCTAGATGCCTCTAGTGGCACTTTAATTAAATGTTTTTGTTTGTTAAAGTCTCTACGATAATTCTTTATATTACGATATCTCTTTATGTTACTTTGAAGTCTCCC
>LS057077.1:0-11357 GCA_900241095.1 Acartia tonsa
ATACGATGCTAGACATAATTTTTTCGTATGGATGAGAACCGGTTCCTATCCACCGGATTCGAATGAATACGAGAAAAACTGTTATTATTCTATTGTGATTCCTAAAAATAGATATTTTATTTCATTTTATCTCTGAAAATTGAAGAATAAAATTGAAACTGTTTTTGCTGTTTCAAAATCTTTTCAATACTTTTCAGAATTCTGGGCGGGCCGTGAAAATCTTGGACAAAATATCTTTAAACTTGAATTTGAAAATATTTAGCTTCCTAAAGTAAACTTTAAATATTTGAAGTTCTGTAATAAACCCGCACCCATAAACTTAATTTTGAATAAATTTAAATTTTGCTTTAAATAATATTAAAGGTGTGTGATCATAAACACAATTTAAGACAGTTTTAATATCTTTATCCCTAACAAGGACCTACACACGTTCAATGCCATTAACAAAAAATGTAACATACTTATTTATTCTGTACAAGTTATTATAGACATCTTTAAACTGATAGTAAAATGAAACAAATAACAGATTAATTGCAGTTTTGTTGTCCCCTGGCCCAGGCAACCAAAAATTGTATTATTTTAATATTTTTCATTATATTTAGATATAATATGATGTGATTTTTGATTTTTCAGTATGTCAGAGAACGGATTTTGCTGCATTGAAGGCACACTAATTTAAACATACTACAAGGTGCCTTCATAATTTAAAAGCCCTCTGCCTTGGGGTGAAAATTTGGTTAAGTTAATGAAAACAAAATTGTTAATTCAACTCATTATAAATTTATTAAGGGATAAAAAATATAATTTATTGATCATTCTCCCCTCTTACACCTGTCTTACTTACCATTGAATAAACATTATATAGATTGGTAAGTTATCTCATGGCGCAGCTGCACTCTAATTAGCGTATATCCAAGCGTCTCTACGACTGACATTTTCATAATGACTGTAAGCTTTTTATTTTTTAATGATATAAATAGCAGATACATATTAAGAACTAACGGAAATTTTTGGGTACTAACTGTCAAAGAAATACAAGAAAATTATAGTTTTTACATAGCATTTGTATTATTTTAAGCAAAAACAATAAATTTCAAAAAATATCAAAATAATTAATCTATGAAAATTGTCCAATTATAACAAGTTATCCATATGGAATAGATGTGATTATTAAAAAGCAACGATTTTCTACAAATTGCTTTTGTCCGTCAGTACGAACGGCGGAACGGACAGCTCTGCTTTTAAATTTATTAAAGTTGAAATTGTGTCTACGTTTTAAACAATGAAGATTCCTAAAATTGTCAGGTATAAGTTGGAAGCTTGTCGACCCACAGGTTAAAAACTAATTTGAAAAGTAAAATTATAGATGAAATATCAATTTGTTATTTATGAATTTACCTTTTGATTGGGCTTTCAAATTTTCGATTCTATAAAAATGTCTCTAAAGTTAGACACTTCGTTCTAAGCAATTTGAATTTTACTGATAATTAAATTAAAAAATACTACACAATGCTATTCTAGTACAAGATGGGAGTTTTATGCAAGTTTGTCTGAATTATTACTGGATGTTGTTATCCTTGTTATGAACATATTCAAATTATGTGCTGTGTGGTGGGGTGAGGTAGATTAACGTTGAGGGGGGGGGGTGGCTTATAGGGATAATCTTATGGGATAATCAGAATACCTGTAAATAGACGACTGCTGGGCTAGGGTTCTACAGCCGTCTTTAAGCTGTCTTTTAACTGCGGTTCAGCCGCATTAAAAAAAGCTATAAGGGAAATACATACAAAAAAAAATATTTGAAACCTGCGGCTGTTATTTTGTTGCTTTGCTTATGCTAATGGCAGCTGTAGATCCCTGACAAAACCCTCATTTTATTTGTTTTTCTTTAAATTTATCTTCACCATATGTACATGTAATGCGTTTTTTTAGACGCTAATATATTTAAATTTAAGCTTTAGTGCAAGAGTAAAGCTTATGATAAGTTTGTAAGGATTAAATTTAAATACTTTTATTTTTTCATCCCCACTTATTAAGTTACTTTTTCCTTCAGATTTTTTTGTGTGTAATCTTGATATTTTGTTTATCATCATTTTGTTTGTATCAATCAATTAATTTTCCTGAAAGATCCCTGTCAATCTTTGATAACTTACTTTGTTTACTTTTATCTTGTTTCTGTTTTTGCATTTCTTATTTTCACTGTTCCTCTAATGTCTAAGGATGGAAGGTGACATTGGATTGTAAATTATACTGAAAGCGCTGGAAAGAGTCATGTGTGACGTCATAAAATTACGTCTAAAAAGGATGGATGAGAGGAGAAGTTGGTAAGGAAACCACTAAAAAAGAGATGGATTTAGATGTATTTTTGTGACGTCACACATGACACTTTCCAGCGCTTCTTGCTAAACAATTATTTTACCATAAAAAAACTGATACATATATTCTAATTTTTTCAAAATTACGAAAAAGACACGCAACCCCGGCCCACCCCCCATCTCATATTGTTTGAAAACCTTCAACGTACGCAATAAAGTAATCAAAGCAATTAAATTGTTCGTCGTTTAAAAATCCTTTTGTTGTCAATTGTCTCCCACCTAATTAGGCATTTAATTAAGGAAGTATTGGAATAATAGATTTATTCAAATAGATCTTAAAGATAAACAAACAAATAATCATCCTTTTTAATTTAAAGCTTTTCTACATTTCTACATAGCTCTAATCATTAATTGAGGTATGTTAGAAATGTAATTTTAATTTCAAATTTGGCATGATGATTCCTGTAACCATCCTGTAGCCAGGTTAGACACTATAAAGAAGCCACAGCAACTCTATAATCATTAACAGAAATTCAGTAGGTCCATTTTAAACCTATTTTTTAAAGCTTTTTTCCTTATATTCTATTATGTAATATAAATACAGAATTTACTTTAATATACTTAGTTTTGTCGTAACTATTTTCTTCATTTAACCTTACAGGGGTGGATATACACTATACATCCTTTGATTACACGACCTTTGTCAGGAAGTCATTATTAAATACTTGTATAACAACACGGTATACAGGCATAATCAGAGCGTCGTTGCCTTTGACAATTTTGTTAAATGCAAGAAATATAAATTGATTGCAGACAGAATATACAAACATAAAGGTTTTTAGAGGTAAGGGTCAATATGACTATTCACTAAACGACACAATACATTCTTTATCTATTATTAAAAATCTAATACATCCAGCTATGAACAAATCTGTATGAATGTAAATTTCAATCACTATGTCACGTTTTCATTTAAAGTTTATTATGCTTTTTTACCTATGTTAAACTTTGTTGCTGTAATTATATCAACAAATTAGAGGCTACGCCCCTAGAGGCCTCTTTAAAATATCTTTTTATGCTAGATGAGTCCTCTAGATGAACTATAAAATATTGTTGTATATAAAATGTTTTCTACGCCAGTGGCGGACTTTAGCGGCAGTATATATTTATTATTTCTTTTCTAGGGGTGATTTCTCTTTGAAGAATGGTGGTATGTACCCTCCCCCCATAAATTTTTAATCTTCCCAGGATATATGAGAAGCAATATTGTAAAGGAGATCCATATTGGACTAGCGGTTAGGGAAATCCTTCGGTACAGACAGACACAAACACACACAGATTTTGTTACTTTTTAAATAAGGATTAAGTTCTCATTTCAATAGGTTTATTATAGTAAAGCTTGATTTCGACTTAAATAAGCTTTTGCTTCAAGTCGATAATATGTCAGTTATAACCATTTTTTCCATAGTTCTTAACTTTAAAAAGAATTGATACTGCAAGTTTGTATTACACATTTAAGTCCCTGATGGTTTTAAGCCAGCGATTTTGAGAACTTTGTGGACCTATATCTCCACCCTGGGTGAACGTATTTTGTATAAAAGAAGGAAACAGAACAAAAACCGTTTGCATAAAATTTAAATTTACTTATTATTGAATTCTGTAAACTACCCCCCAACCTCTTCATTTACATGACACACATAGAACCTGACTTTTAATACCTTGTTCAAAACAAAAGAACTTAGTCACTAATAACCTCCCTTGGGTTACATTGCTTTACATAAATCGATAAAAATTTGCATGTTTTATAAAATGCATATTGTTTCGACAGAGCTGGGCTATTTGCATAATCCTGTACTGAAAGGTTGACAGCAACTCAGGAATATAGGGATAAAACTATGGGTAATTAATTTATTTCTAGAGTTCTAGCTCAATAGTCAGAGAAACCAGAGGTGGATTATTAAAAATAAATTGCCCCACTAATCGCTTAGTGGGGCAAAATTGTTTTCGTGAAAAATCCTCCAAAATTGCATAACCCTTCTAGGATTTTGTTTAATTTTTGTAGATTTTTAATGTGATTTAAGTGGCAACTTTTTACAAATTTTAAATTTAGATTATTAATCAGGAATTTAAAGAATAAATTATTATAATAGATAATGATTTATCTATAAAGTCTAATGAACTAAATATATTGTATTTACACTTTAAAAAGTTACCACATTGCAATAATCTAAATGATTCTACAATATTGGAGTAAGGTTTAGTAGATTTGTTAATTACAGAAACATCACAAAAGAGTTCATGTCTTAAAAAACACTTTATTGGAAAAAATATGTTTTTAGAACAACCCGAAATATATTTCTTTATTTATCTACTATCGGCTACACTCCTGGTATCCAGGGGCTCAGTATTCTATGGGGGAGAGAGGGGCTAAAAAAATATGCTTAAAACCATCTCATGACTTAATAAAACAAATTAGCCTAAAACCACCACAGAACCTGTTATAATCTTACCTAAAATAGAGAACCCAATCGGTTAAGATTGAGATCTTAAGCTTCAGAACTTACTACCTTATATAATATGATTCAAATTTTTTATTCATTATCCTCTCCTAATATCCCTGCATAGGAACTGCATAAATACAATTAGATTGACATGTAACAAGCCTTCAAATCATATAGAAACATTATTTTCAAAGAAGCTTTTCTACAATGATGCAACATGTTGGCATGTAGGAATTTCTACCTCTGATCAAGGATTATTAACCTTTCTTTAAAGGGGGTAAATGAGGAGTTTCATAGATTTGTGTGTGTCTAATGTATTTTTTTTCAGCTTTGAGGGGGCCAAATTAGGGATTCTAAAGTTTATAACCCACCCTTAGACGTCTATGGCTCAGATTGTAACTTTTGTAGGTGAGAATCTACCTTTCGAACCTTTCGAGGTAAGACTAAACTTATTTTCTTAAACTTTGCATGATGCTTAGAACGATTAGGAATGTTTTTTAGCGTAAAAACGCTATATCAACTACCGAAATATGTGAGTTGCATTTTATTTCAATGATATTAAAATATTGCATAAGCATCCTAAATATGCTTCACTTTAAATGATGTTGTCATCCTTGTTTTCTAAAGTCGTTCAACTTTTCATTTAGAATCTTAAGGCCTATGTGCCTCTCCCTTTCCCCCTCTTCCCCCTACCTGTTATAAAATTACCATATTGTAGGGTGTGTCAAACTCTTAAATATATGTTATAGCCATGTTCAGATATCATTTTAACATAATTCACTTTAAATATTATTAGCAGGTGAACATTTTCTACGATTAGCGTGTGTCAGTCTGTCCGTACGTTAGTAAAAGATAGCTAACATAATTCTATCAATTTGGAGATATGCATGATTTTTCCTATTAAGCGTAGCGACTGTCTATAGTCTTCTATTTAAATCATGTTTATTTTTTACATGCACTTCCTTTCTATAAATATTATGTTCGTTTGTCTGTTTTTTGACTTCGCTTTTATGCAAGTTTTCATTCTTATTTTTAAATGAGAATCTTACTTATTTGGGGCAAAAGCCTTTAAAGGCATTTTTTTAAAGAAATATATCTTATTACCAACAAAATCAACTAAATCTTAAAACTAACACCAGTTTTGTTAACCCGGGCCTTCGGCCCCTCGGGGCTAACGAAACTGGTTTTAATCTTGTGATTGTTATTTTAATGTTCACAGAAAGCTGTCTATTATACGATGCGATAAATATAACTATTATATAATTTTAAAATATAGTTTAAGATTGCCTATATTTCTGTTATGTTTTACAACTTTTTTTTGCATAAATATTATTCAAATGAATTTGCTATTTATAATCAAGAACTTGTAAAGTAAATTTATGATGACTTATAAATTGCAGTTTTTCATTTTTTAATAAGATTCTTTTTGAGCTTCTGGCCACAAAAAAATAGGCAATGAATAAAAGTTCTTCATATGCTTCTTGTACGTTTTTAGATTGTAGTTATTGAATTAAAGTTTCTGACGAGAAAACATGATTTTAAAAGATATCGATCCATTGAGAAATTACTTGGATAGAGGAAGTTTGAAAAGGAATTCCTTACATGACTGGAGCATAAAAATTCTTCACTTTCAAAATTATGCCTAAAAAACAATATCCTAAAATCATGATGGGGTAATCTTATAATGTAGAAATTGGCATAAAAAAGTCTACATGTTCTAAAATGAACGTACAGACTTTCTGGCAGTGATTATAAAGTTGATATGCTTTCTAAATTGTATCTAATTGCTGCAAGAATCATCATGTAGAAACGCTTCAAATTAAAAAGGGGTTCGGAGTTGTTTCAACTAAAAAATGAATATTTTTTCAACAAAAATTCTCCCCACACTTATGCATTTCTAGATTTATTTGATTTGTGTGGGCTTTTATTATTGCCTAATATGCATATTATATTTCATATTAGGCCCAAATACTACTTTATTAATATACAAAAATGCAATATAGTTTGAAGGAAACGTTCTGCAGTGCATTTACAACCGACAATATCTCTTAAACAGTAAGTGGGACCTAAGATATACGTTTGGATGCATTTTTAGGTTAGGAAAAGTAGACGAATAAAGGGTCTCGGAAATCGCTGGATCGTATTGGTTATGCTTTTCAGTTAATCTTAATGAATATCTCTTCTTCTTAACTAGACTTTATATAAAAGTTACAGCATGTCTGACTGTTTGTCAGGATCTCGCTAACCGCTATAGATCTCCTATACAATGTAGCTTCTCATGGGTCCAGGGAAGGTTTATAACTATTTAGGGAGAGGGTAACACCAACCTGCCAAGAGAAATCACCCCTAGAAAAAATGAAGCCCCCTCCGATTAATTTTTTAATTTTTAAAACTAAAATTGAAAATGGGGCGAGGGCTAGTTTTTGGTGATTCAAATGATACATAATAATAATGTATTAATAATTGCAAAAAACTAAAAATATTTGATGTCACTCAATAGAAAGCAAATATATACAAGATTCTCTTACTGTAGTGCAGCTACTCTATAAATAAGGTCTGTTGTAATTATACGTTACCTCTTCCTAGAATGGAGTTTATATTTATCATACTTGTTTATAGACTAGTTTTAAATATTTAAAAACATACATTGCATGCAATTTTTTTAATATCGATTTCTTCATACTTTTATTTTGAAACTGGACATTAATAAACTCTTGTTGCACTATAATTGTGGACGTAATTTTCTATTTTGAAATGAAATTAACCAAGAACGACACAATGTATACAGGTTAAATCCTTGCTTGGACAATATTGAAGTTCTTTCTATAAGAGCAGTTCAAGTCATTTTTGAGATATTACAGACTAAATAACACGCACACTCACAATGTCATACTGTATTATATAGAGATCATTCATATGCTTTTCAGCTACACTACGCATATATCAAATCTTACTTGTTTGCTAAGATCAATTTTAAATTAAAAAAAACTTGATTTATGTTACTGAAATAAGTAATTATATAGTTGCTATGCTGAAACATTTTTAAGCAACACTTTCTCAAATGTCACAAGTTAAGAAATTCAACTCTTGACACTTTTCGTCTGTGAATCGTCGTGGGACAGGGTGACCTAACCCTTTCAACTTTCAAAACTGTGTTTAAGGATATGGCGTACGTGAAAAGTCGAACGTTTTCATGGAGGGAGGTGACATTGGACTGATTAATCTAACCCTGCAAATAATGATAAAATAAATTATTGACATTCAGTGTCTTAAAACATTTTGGTCTGAGGTTAATTTATGATTGGTCTGTACAAAGTGTCTAGTGTCTACAACTTTTCAACCAATATTTTTACTTAAGGGATAATTTTGTTCAACTTAATTTGAGGGTTCATTATCTATTCACCCATCTCATACAATATCTGAGAGTTTAAGATAACTTTATTAGTTTTTAGTTAGAAAAGCATAATTAAGTAAGTGTATTACCTAACTCCAAATTTGAATATATCTCTCATGTTTTAAAATTTGAATTGAAATAAATAAGAATTTCTAGATGTTGAAAATCTTTTGCAAAGTCTTTTCTTAGCAGGGAGAAGGAACGTAAAAATTTGTTTTCAACGAATTGTTAGATTTCTACAGATTTACACAGAATATTTTTCATTTTATACTTTTTGGCTTATTTTTTGTCATTTACTATTTATGAGATGCAACAGTACAAATTCAAATTTATCTTCTCACTAACTCACCCCCAAACCCCCATGCCCCACTCCTTATTATTAAAGGAAGAATATTTTGATATTTTTGTTAGACAAAAATTATATTATAGTTTCCCCTGTCCCTGGTACTTACAAAGTTTAAGTAAGTACAGACAGACAAGAAATTATTTTGCCAAAAATTTGCAAGATGCGTTGCCGCAGTTTCTATTTTAATGGGAAAAATGCAGTAAACGGCATTGTTACAGTCAAGTCCTAAAACTTTTGGCCAAAACATCCCAAATGATGTCATATTAGAATAGTTCATTATCATATGACGTCATTCAGGATGGTCTGGTCAAAAGATTTTTAATTTATCCCCTTTTTGATAGGCACTATAATGAGCTATTTTAAGCAGTTTTGAACAAATCTGCTTACAAATTTGTTTAGACTTACATATTTATATTCTGCTTTTTCAGTTTTGACACTGTATAAGTGTTAATGTTCAATATTCGTTTGTCCTACCGTTTCAGAGCTTCGCTTTTATTGTTGTTGTTACCCTTGCTTTTATAAGATTTAACAAACAATTGTCTATGTGTCTCAAATGTGCATGGTAACCAGAAAGATTTTTTTGGCCATGACATTCCAATAGTCTTATTTTTGATGTCATTCACCGCACTTAGAACTAGAAGGCAGCATTTTTAATTCATCTAGAATAAGGCAGAATTGTCCAGACTCGAACCCGACGCTAATTGTTGTTGATACTGAAACAACTACGTTTGTCAATCCCTCTAAATTTGTTGGAAAATTAGAGGGGTACTCAAGGTCAAATTACAAAGATTGTGATACAAAATAACAATTATATTTCATTTAAAAAATAAAATAGATTTTTGTACTTTTACAAAAATGATATATAATCTTGTAAAAGTAACAAGATGCTTGTGTGTCTGTCTGTACCTGAGAATTTCGCTAACCGCTGTAATGATGTGGTTCTTCTTTACAGTGAAGCTTTTTATATGTCCCTCCTAAGAATAAATGCCTCCAGAAAAAATTACCCACCAAAAAATAAAAGTTTCTTGGCTTTATCTTTAAAAACTGAAATTGAAAATGGGGGGGGGGAGTTGATTTCTCCCTCCCCACCTCAAAAGCCTCTAGAGGCCTCTAGTGGTGTAGCTGATAGTAGAAACTAAAGTAACAGTATATCAGTATGTGTCTGTAAACATTTCCGCTAAGACCTTACAAACGGCTCCACCGGGTCACAACAATTAAAGTTTTCCATTGGTGCTGGGAAGGTTGAGGGCTATTGGGCGGTAACGAGAAGCGACACCAACCTCTTCCGTAACGCTGGAAAAAATTCGACAAAAGAGAGAGATAATAGATGTATAGAAAAAAAAATTGATAGAAAGATGTTTATAAAATGAATGCTTAATTTTTGTAAGTGATGTATAAATGTCATGATGTATATATGGTGAAAAAATTACCCACCAAAAAATAAAAGTTTCTTGGCCTCTAGGGGTGTAGCTGATAGTAGAAACTAAAGTAACAGTATATCAGTATGTGTCTGTATACATGTCCGCTAAGACCTTACAAACGGCTCCACCGGGTCACAACAATTAAAGTTTTCCATTGCATTGGTTATGAGAAGGTTGAGGGCTATTGGGCGGTAACGAGAAGCGACACCAACCCCTTCCGTAACGCTGGAAAAAAATCTACAAAATATAGAAATAATAGATATATAGATAGGAAAAAAAGATAGAGAGATGTATATAAAATGAATGCTTAATTTTTGTAAGTGATGTATAAATGTCATGATGTATATAATAATACTAAATTGATGTTAATAAAGTCACAATTGGAGAAAAATAACATTTTTTCGTGTTATTTCTCCTTCTCACTACTATTTGATAGCGTAGCTTCTTTATAACTAGAGCCTGTTTTTTCGAGTAACTTAATTACATAAATTGCTGAAAATTAAATGAAAATTGTTTGTTAATAATTTTAGTTATTTAGTAATTTCTATTGATTTTGAAGTAATGATTGATTTTTTCTCTTTATAACAATTTCATATATGTAATTTTTTTTTTAAAATATTGTTAGCTTTGCTATCTATGTAAAAGTTGTTGTTGAGTCAGACACGAACTATTTTTTTCCATCTCATGTTAATAAATTAATTTATAATTGAATGCAACATACTATTACGAGGGGCTGCGCAACTAGCCTAAATAAGCTTCGTCTAATTATATTGGTCTTATTTTGGAAGGAGTTATATTTAGAATTTAATGTATAACATTTAAAACCAGTAAGTTTCTCTATCTGTTGGAACCTCGCTAACCACTAAACCGACTGAGATCTGCATGTTTTGGATGCGTTAAATAGGTCCCAGAATGGTTTTAGCCTATTTTATTTCTATACTGAAGTTTGGGAAGGCGAAAGTTAGGCCTTTCATTCAAATTCCAATTAAATAAATCAGGGCAACATTTAATAGAATGATATTTTAAGAAAAGGTATAGAATTGCTAAGCATTTTTTGCAATTATGATAATTTTAATGCAAAATGAAATGCTTATTTGCCTAATTTTACACCTTTTGTATATTTTATGTAAACAGTTAAAAACAAGGATAACAATATTCATAAATGGGACTTAAAGATAAAATCAAACAACAAACGAATACCTTTAACCTTATTACGCCCTGCAAAATCATCATCGGAATCAATATGATAATTATTTTGCATGTTAGTGCCTTGTAATAAAAGCTACAGAATTGCCGTTCTCACTGATTCATATCATAACGTTACAGTATTCTGCTAGCATACTTAATTTAATCAATGTTGGACTAGGGAAAATGTTGATT
>LS057078.1:0-11355 GCA_900241095.1 Acartia tonsa
TTGCGCCTGTTTTGGGCCAAGGCATTCCCCCCACTCTAACTATTTACGTCGCGCATCTGACATAGTAGCAGTGGAAACCATTTTTAACGTCTTTAGTTATGACGCAGTGTCGGCCGAGATTCGAACCTAACACCTTCCCGACGACGAGCGGATGCGCTACGTGTTAAGCCATGGTCGCGGCCTCTGTCATAACATCCACGTATATTCTATATCCATTCATACATACATACAATTTTGGTCATTATTTTAAGAATTATTTTTTGTCACACTCAGTTTAGTTGTTATATTCAAAGCGAACACACAACAAAATTTAAAATGAATTGTATTGATTATTCTCTGTTATCTGAAATTGTAAGTTTACATTAACTAAAATTAAAAAAAAAATAATACCAATATAAATTTAAGGATAGGACGGTTTTTATATCAATATATAGATGTAGGTGTTAAGTCCCACTATACATTGTTTATTGAGAGGGGATATCAATATGATACTTACCTGAAAATTTTCCAGTAATTTACAACAACTTAGCCAATAGACATACATTATCCCCAGATAAACATCTTGCTACTTTAGTATGTAGGATAATTTTTTTTTATATTCAGGTAATGGTTATTATATTGATTGTGGTATTAATTCCATCACGATCTTATGGACAGATTTCAAATCTATCCCTTGATCAAGTAAGTTAGTTTTAGTAGCGAAACTACTCTATACATAAGTGAACATGATTTTCAAAATTTCCTTTTTATTTTAAAAATCTTTTCATTTACTGTAATTATTTGTTCATATTAACATGCAAAGCGTGTTCTACAAAGATTCTTTTATATGTACCAAACGTTTTATAGTGTAACTATTAATGTTATAAAATCTTATCAAATTAATCATAATTAAATTAATGGACTATCAATAATAATGAATTAACTCTCAGATAGGACGTACCCTAATTGTATAGAAGATGCAATACTAAATATCAAAGTCATGAAGCCAATAATAGTGACAATAAAAAATTACGTCATGTAATACAAATGACCAATAGTAGGCCAATACCCAGACTAAATTACTAATGGCAGGCTAGACAATATAAAAAAGTCATGAATAAGATTGTTTAGATAACCAACAAGCTTGTAAATAGAGTTGGCCTAGAAAATTTTAAAAGAAGATTGGCATTTGATTATATAACAGGTAGGTAGAAGTACTGGATATAATACATGTGGATATATTGAGAGTGGAAAATTTGTCATAAATTTAGGTAGCTAATATGGACATCATTTATTGGTCAGTTCTTCAATTCAGTAGAAGGGGAGGAAATTGGGCAAATAGGGTTGTATCGCTATTTAAGCCAAATTTGGTGCAACATCCAAGTAAATAAAAATCGATGGTAATATTGAAGGAAACAGAATTAAATATATAAAGACTAGATGATCAATCAATTAATTGAACCAATAGTAACACATTGTAGGATCATTTCGACCTAATGGTAAAACCTAACCCACCAAAATATCTCAAAACATGCCCTTGACCATTACAAATCTTCCTTAAAATTTCAGCCAATATGTTTAAGGCCTATTACCGGACAGACAGACAGACAAACACACAACCTCTTGCTGTAATAAATATTAAGATCTAGTGGGAAGCGCCAAGGGTTTGATACCCTTTAATGTTGCCGGCCAAAGGTGTGAAGAAATGTTTAGCAGAAAGGTTGAGGCAAATTTACAAAGGTAAGAGTAGCATTAGAGTAAAAAACTAGAAAGGGATGGGGTTAAATAACTGTAAGTTCCCATCGCAGTGTCCTTGTGCTGACTCTCAATTGGGTCATTGAAAATTAAACTATAGTGTCGGTTATATTAACACAGCCAAGTATCAGAAAACAATTTGCTAGCAGACGAAAAAGGTCATTGAGGTAGTGAGGTAGTTATCTGTATATACATCTATACTATAGATATGTTAGAATAACTAAGATAGATATTTGCAAGTGTTCTGAGGGATAGTAGTTAATATAAAAATGCGCGTAACGTATTTTATGTTTATATTCTATTCTGGAAAAGTAAATTCTTTAATGCTCACATAGGCTTAGCTTTACAACAGCTTACCAAATATTTGACATAGCTGTCTCAATAATTTACCAATAAACAAAAATATATTTGTAATCAACTGGAAATCTGATTTAGATTGAAAGAAACTGCTATGTACATTTTTATGAAGGTTGGCACTGACCTGGAGGCAAGATGTAGGTAAGAATATATATTTCTAGGAGGAGTTTTATAGTTTGTTCACAGACATTTTTAGGATTTATTCCTTTTTAGTGAGAGATATAAATTTTTTGATATCTCCTTCCTTGCGGGGCTCTCCAAATAAAAGAAAAACTCCCCGATTTTTTTACCTTTTTTTTAAAAAACTCAAATTGAAAATAGGGGGGGGGGACATTTGCAACCTTAAGTGTCCCTAGGCCTCTAGGGGCATATATAATACATTTAAATATTTTCAGAAGTTATATAGAATATGGTGGAAACAAATGTCGGGTAAATATGTATTTATTAAATCATTTGGAATCAAACTTTTTGATATTTGAAGAAATATAGTCTAAAATGTAGCTATCATTAAATTTTCTACATCTCCCAATTACTGAAGTCCTATTTATTTTAGGCCCGTCTTGAAAGTGTTGGAGCACAAATGTTAAAACAAGGAAAAAAACTTGTCTATTCAAAGTTAGATATGTAAGTTTTTATCCAAACCACTCTGCATATGATATTGACCTAAAAAATATGAAAAAATTGCTCTTAATTGTATATAATTATTTTATAATCCTTAAATTTATAATATGTATATGCATACTACCGGCTTCGCCCCTAGCCTCTAGGGGCTTTACCCTAGGAGGTAATTGAAAAAAAAAAGTTTAGATACCCCCAAAAAATAAAGAAAAAAATTTAGGTGAAAAATTAGGAGAATTTTTGTTTTTGTTTTTTTGGGGGTCGGGGGTGTCCCACCCCCAACAAAATAGCCTAAAACCACCACAGGACCAGTAGGTATATTCCCTAAAGAGAAGAACCCAATCGGTTCAGCGATTACCGAATTTTGTTTTTGGGGGTCGGGGGTGTCCCACCTTCCAAGAAAATAGCCTAAAACCACCACAGGACCAGAAGGTATATTCCCTAAAGAGAAAAACTTAATCGGTTCAGCGATTACCGGGATCTTATAATTCAGACAGACGGACTTTGTATTATAGATGATTGAAACGGTTTATTTCATCAAAATGTGTTATAACCTTTTCTGGGGTATTTTTTACATTTTAAATGTTTTAATTTAGATGTAGAAAAGAAATAAAAGAATTAGCTGAAACAGTTGAAACCCAAGAAACAGACAGATATAGGTAAGATTAAAAATATGATCATTGTAGGGTTTGAATGAAATGTTAGATTATATAATTTTGTGCTCATAACCCACAACAATAAGTTTATTACTAAATAGATTGTTCCTTTGGCTTTATCATTAGAAACAGTGTCATTTTCTCACCTGTTATTAAGGATATATATTTTAAATGTTGGCCTTTATTGTAAAGCTTGACATGCCGAAAGAGTATCTACTCTATAACTCAATTCGTCAATATGTTTTTTTTTTACATTTTACATTATTTTTGGTCAATTGGTGACAAAGAAAATAAGAATTTACAAGAATTTTATACAGAAATTGGGAGACAGGAAGAATTAAAAATCAGGTTAATAATATTAAGAAAAAATTCACAAAACTTCTTAAGTTTTAAAATAAATAAATAAGCATTTTGGTATTTCCCCTTTAAAGTGTCCTAACCCTTCCCTTTGATTTTTAATAAATTGAAAATAGGGGAGGAGGGAAGGGGCTAGTTATTTGTTTTTGTTTTCTACAACTCCAGTTGAGATTAAAAAAATGAGGGGCCTATACTTGCGTTAAACTAACTCTAAACCAACAAAGCAGAAATAAAATCCACAATATATCATTTTATTATCCGCGGAAAAAACTATTATGTGATACCTAGAGCTGAATTTGAAGATAGAAATGTTTCTGCCATCAATGGAATAACTCAGGAATTTACCAACAGAGGTCACAATATTGAAGCTTTGGTAAGCAAATCATTACAAATTAAAGATATATTCAAGAATAGCGCCCTGTATATAAGAGTTTTGGTAAAGATTTCTGTCGTCATTGTTTATTTTCCTTTTTTGAGGTGTTGTCATCCTTGTTATACATAGAAATAAATTCTAATTTTTTCTAGATTGAGAAGGAATTTAATTCCTTAGGCAACGAGGCTGCAGCAAAGTAAGTTTTACAATTTTTAGATTTTTTTATTCACTATAAATATTTTAAAAATCAAATATTTTCTTTATTTAGAGTTAGTTATTGTTAGTTTAGGCTTGTTAGAATTACCCCATCGATTTCAAACTTGGCATAATGACTGTATGTAGAGCTTAAAGACACTTAAAAAAAGTACTTTCTCGTGCAATCTTACAGAAATTGATAAGACTATTCTTACAGGGTCCTTGCAAAAAAAGCCAAAAAGCAAAATAAAGTCAGTGTTATCTCTAATGGACAGAAACGAACTGAAAGGTGGAAAAGTTATTTTAAGCAATAATTTTACCTCCATCAAAAAGTCGTGTAGGGTGTAGGATTTCAAACTACATATGTAGATGCTGAAATTTTTATAATTGTCAGAAAAAACAACTGACTACTTTTTATTGTCAAAATAAATAAACTTTTGTTAAAAGATACAAAAGTATCTGACTTAGATACATCTAACACTGGCATTTTTACAATGACAAAATCTCCAATATTGTCAAAAATACACCTTTATAATTATGTTATTTTGAATTTAGAATTAGATTGGAAAACACAATGAAGTTTATTAATATCACCCAAGATATTAGGTAGGAATAAATAATAAAAACCCGCGGCATTAGCGTAATTGGTAACACGCAGATTGCTGTCTGGTGCGATTCTGGAAAATAACGCGTTATACTAGAGATGTTAAACATGGTAACTGCTGCTGCTATGTCTGGCGCATGACATCAATCACTGAAACATGCGCAACTCATAATAATACGTACAAGCGTAAATGGTATATATTTAATCTTCTTCACAATGTTGACAACCATGTCTATTTAAAAAAAGGGGCCTCTAAAGATGGGGAGGAATGTAGGTTTACTCACCATTAATATTTAGTTGTAGAAAGAAAAGTAAAACGATAACCATCCCGGGTCCTTTTGAAGCTTTCCTTAGATTGCTTAATGGTTATCGAGATCTTAACTTACAGAAATAAAAACTCTTTACTACTTCTGGGTAACATTGCAATCTTTCCTGTTGATAAATTGTGTTAATATACCAACATAATTATATAGCCATAATGTCATCTGTTGATATTATGTCATTCATTAAAAATTATTTTACAACCATTGGTCCACGTAAATAAAGTCAAAAAATTCTTTTAAAAAGCATGTCGATATTACACCAGCTACAGCCATATTGCGTATTGACGACATAATGTTAATGCAGAGTTTAATGGTATTTTATTAAAAAAAAACACTTTATTCTGTAGAAAAGAGTTTGAAGAAAAAGGAAAACAATTGAAAGCTGATTTGACAGAAGAGTTTAAACGGAAGGGCGAAGAGAAAATGAAAAAAGTAAAAACTAGATTAAGGTAATAAATTATTTAAGCCCGCGGCATAAGCATACATGGGAGGTCTCGAGTTCGATGCTGAACCACTAAGAGTCATATTGTTGTGTGGCACTAATGCCTTGGTCAGAAGACAGGTGCAAGTTTTTACCATATATTGTTAAGACTTCCTGACAAAGATCGTGCGATTAATTGATTTGTTGTCTTTTGCGTGCTACTTTACCTAATATACATGGGAGATAGAGCAACAAGTTCAGTTCAAATGGACGATGACCTTACACATTTATATTTTGAGGAATATTTTTATATCTTTGTTTGAACTGCAATCAGTTGATGTCTATAGTGCCCTAGCAAAATGGGGATAGATTTCACCGTGTTTGGCTTACGTGTTGTATTTGACGTAATAGTAGAGGGAAAGAGAAAGGGAAGAAGAAAAAAAACTAGAAAAGAGATAGGGTATATTGGATTTTATGACGTCAATAGAATAGGCACGTCAAAAGTGGTGAGATCTATCCCTATTTTGCTAGGGCACTATAGACAGCTACCTGTAATTGATGTAAAGGTTGCAAAGCGATGAAGAAATGAAGAAAGGAAAATTAAATTGTGATTGTGAGCTAATGAACGTAAGTTTTATGTTTTACTTATATAAAATTTACAAAACTTGTTACTAAGAATATTTGAAAGTATTATTGGACTGTCACCAAACCTAGCTTTTATTCATACAAACTTAGAAAGAGTATTAATAATCATTAATCAATAAGTATTAATCGGAGCTGAAGTTTTTATTTACATTTATTATTTCAAAAAAACTACCCAGTTTACCCATTTACTAGTGCATTTTTTTTGTTAACTTAAAAAATTTTGTATAGGCATGTGAGAATGTTAAGAAAGGAAGTTATGCTGATATAAACGTCTGTACAGGTAATTTACAATTTGCTTTGATTTTTTGGTAATAGATGAAATGCTAGCAGTAAAACAATTCAGACTTTTTTTTTCATATCACAAAAAACAATTAGGCATTTTCATAAAACTTTTTTTTTGTTAGCAAAGGATAAAAATTATATTTTTAAACCATTCAAGAGATGAAAAACAGTCATCTTATAAAGGCAAATACAATAAAAACACCCATTTTCACAGTAAAAAAATTCGGTTTCACTTCTGTGAAAAATGAAAGTACTGTATAGTGCGAGAATTTCAGCTTGTAGTATTTCCAGAAGGCTGAATACATTTAACAAACAATCACAGCTGAGCATCTGTAGATGTTTGTATTAGTTTCATATTTTTTCGCTAAAATTTTATGCTTACTATCAGAAGTTAAAAAAAAAAGATTTTGACTATGAGAAAGGGTGTTTCTAATATAAAAATGTAATAAGTTACTAGCATTATATTTCTGTGACCAACATGAGCTCATAATTTTGAGTCTAGCTGACTTAATTTAATATTGAAATTTCTATCATTAGTACTGAAAAACTGAAAAACTAGTTGTCTTCGAGCAGTTAAAACCGTGTATTTCTTGCAGGCTTTTCTTTCGTAGATATATATATTTATATCTTCATCATAATTTGTCCTAAATATGTGATGATTTGTTTTAAGGTGTATTTAAGAGATTGGCTGGTGTTGATTGTTCAAATGTAAAAACCAGGATTTGATGATGGCCAAATTTTACATGTTATCAAATTCAAAAATCAAAAATTCATATATGTAAAATGTAAAAATCTAATTGCATATTTATTGCTATAAGGAGAAATAAACACAGTGATACATAACATTTATTACTACTCGACACAATTAACATATTGAACAATAATATTACAAAAGCAATAGTTTTATTTAAAAATACTTGATTAGATATTTGCAGGTGCTCTTATGAAACACAAAGTATGGTTTTTTGTAACGAAGCTACTATGTAATTCACTTCGTCTGTCCTTCAGTCTGCAAAGCTAGAGAGGAAATCTGATTTTCTCGGTGGCTATGGTAGATAGACAACTCAAATTTTCAGTGAAGATTCCTCAGATATATACGCATCTAGTCTATACATTGTTTTGTCCGTCTGTCTGTTGGTCATGCTTAAAAAGACATAAAACAATTCTATAGAAGTTTCGTGATTTACTTTGAGTTTTTGCATATTCTCGCTCTTTCTTT
Source organism: Acartia tonsa (assembly GCA_900241095.1). NCBI lineage: Eukaryota > Metazoa > Arthropoda > Copepoda > Calanoida > Acartiidae > Acartia > Acartia tonsa. The sequence goes on from LS057078.1 coordinate 7,785, forward strand.
TCTTTGTTATAATTATTGAACATCTGCTTTATAACTTACTTTGTCTGTTTGTCCATTGCATGATATTTTTTGCTTAGCTACTTATGGATGTTGTCATCCATGTTTATATATTATTTTACTGTTACTACAATTTTAATATAACATTTATTACAAATAGTGCTCCTAAATTTAACACAATTTTAAATATATCAAGTAGAATTAACATTTAGAAATAAAATTTATACAAAAAAATGGAAGTAGAATCAAATTTTGCTGTTGATAAAGGGATTTTTTCTTCTCTGGAGTAGAATTATTTTTTATTATTCTTTTTCTTCTTGCTTGCATTTCTATCCAACATCATTCTATGTATGAGAAAACAAGGATGAAAACATCCATAAGTAGCGAAGCTCAAAAACTATTATTAACAAAAAAATATCTATAGAGTATGTCATATAGGTAGAATATTGACTTAATTAATCCTAAAAATTTTAGTCGTTTATCTCAAGAAAATCACAAAAACTAGGAATCGATTTAGCACCCCAACCAATAGGAATATCTTAATTAAACTTGATGGAAATATGTAGACTGTAAACTTATTCAATCCCTAAAAATTTCAGCCGTTTATCTTAAATAAGTTTCGAAAAAATCATGAAAACTTAAAAATTTAGGAATCGATCTAGCAGCCCAACTAATATACAAATCTTAATGAAAATTTGTTAAAATATGTAAAATGTGATTTTATTTAATCACTAAAAATTTTAGTCTGTCTTGAAAAGATAACGAGAAAATTACAAAAAACGTAAAAATATAGGAATCGATCTAGAAACCCAATTAACAGACAGTTGGACAAACCAATGTATGAATTAGATGAGCATATGTTATAGGAATCTGCACTAAACATTTCAGCTGTCTATCTTTTATAGGAGCTGAGAAAATCACGTTTCCCCCAATTCATTAATTACGGACAGACATTTGGAATTATAGAGTAGCTTCGCTACTAAAAGAAAAACTTGCAGTGAAACTTTGGTAAAAGTTTTTTTTTCGAGTAAAGGGGTGATTAAAGGAAAAAATTCTACCCTCCAATTTCAGTTTGATTTTAAAAAGGATGATTTTTGTTGGGAAGGTATTTTTTTCATGGGGATTTCTTTTAGGACGATGGAGGTATCATTCCCTTGAAATGTTATAAATCTTCTCTGGACTTATAAGAAGCTTTGTTGTAAATGAGAATCATACTGGTCTAGCGGTTAGGGATATTTTATGCAACAAACCAAAGACGGAAAGGACTGCTACTTTATATTTCTTTTAAAATATAATTTAAGTCAACCTGTTGGCCCATTTGTGTATTAAATTAATTGTTACTTCTTATTTGATAAAGTTTTAGCTATATGTCATTTATTAGACCCATGTATTATAACTTTGATGGTAATATATAATAGGTAATACTTTGTATTAGTTTTGTTTTTAGCAACAAAAATCAATACCATATTTATAGATGAAAATCAAAATCAAATATTAAAATTTGGATCTAGTGCAGTTCACAGATAAATTTCCTAGCATTGAGTGTCTCCAAAAAGGCCAAACTTTTAACCTACAACAGAAGGCCTACAAATAATCTGAAATAGCCATTACTCATAAATGCGCCGAAAAAAGGCGTATTTTATGCATATTTTGTTCAGTCAAGCTTTTCCTATGCATCATTGGATTTTTGCTAGTCCAGATTATTTATAGGCCTTCTTAAGCCGCTTAACACGGTGTGCGGGCATGGCATGTTCGTTTTCAACTGTTTGGCAGCTGTTAGCCCTTAAAGTTTACAGGAATATATTACCGTCAACTGCACCAGATCATAACATTTTGTTGTATATATATGTTTTTATACTAATAATGTCCTAGCTCAATATTTTTCTAACCTGAACTCTTCAAAACTCAGTTTACCATCCCCATCCACATCAAACTAAAGTAAAGTAAAAGTTAATTGATTCTTCAATTAATTGGATTTCTTACTTACAAGTATATTTCAATAAACTTAAATTTTTACTTCTTAAAGAATTGTTTTTATTTAAACACTAAATAATGTATTCAAGCTTTTGATGATTAGTAATTTTTTTCTTCAGAAAACCTGAATTTATAAGACAAAGGGGACATTTTTTGCGTCTTTCCCGTGATGTTGAGTGAAACTATTTAGTCAAATGACCTTATTAAGTCAAATTGTTCTTACTTACGACCAAATTTATATATAGGAAGTGGTCACAATTAAGAACAGTTTGACATCATAAGAGCATTTGACTAAACTGTTGCACACAAATTTACGAAAAATACGCAAAAGAATGCCCCCCTTAATATAAGAAAATTACCTTTTTAAGAATAACTCCCATGTCTTCATCAGTTAGCCTACTACTCAGTTTGGTCAACTCTTTCTCTAATAATATGCGATATTATTTATGTTTAACTCTATATTGTATATCATATTTATCCTTTATAAGTCTATTAGCAGCTACGCCCATAGAGGCCTCTAGGGGAACATTAATTGAAGGGGGAAAGTCATTCCCCACTTTCAATTTTGGTTTTAAGAAAAAAATAAAATAAAATAATTTTTGGGTCATTTTTATATTATCTAGGAACAGTTTCTCTTGCGAGGGTGGCGGTGACCTGAAAAATAGTTTTAATCCTTCCCAGGATCTTTGAGAAGCTACACTGTAAAGGACACCCATATCGGTTAAGTGATTATAGAGATCCTTCTGGATAGACACAAAGACACAGATACAGTTATTTTATATAAGGATATCTTTATAATAATACTCAAAAGTGACAAATATCCAAAGTAAATGAGTTATCATTTCATATCTGCTTTTTAATAACAACTTTGTAAATATCATTATTTATATTCTAATCTTTAGATTGACTTTTTACCTATACTTATTAAAATTATTTTATCAACCATCTATTTTTCAATCTTAATATAAACTCAGGGATGTATAGGGATAAGACTATTGCAGAGATATTTATGTGCATCCCCAATGATGTTAAACAAAATAGATTATAGATTATTTGTATATTGAAACGTTTTGACACTCACATTAATTAATCAGCCAATCAAATTCAATAAAAGCCCCCAACGTTATTAAGCCGAAGAATAAGAAAGCATTATTTCAAAACTTTGGAGACTAGTAAACTAAACAGCCCAATGACCCCTCCTCCCTGATATATATACTATATATACTAAAATATAATATTATCTAACCTGAAATATATCCACTGTTGTCCTTATCCAGAGCCTTAAATGCCAATTCTGCTCGAGTTGTCATCTCGGTCTGCAAATATTTTTTAGTAGCCAAGCTACTATATAATTCACTTTGTCTGTCAGTCAGTCCGAGGCGCTTTGGGGAACGCTTTGATTTTCTTATCTGTTATTTATGATAGAAGGCTAAAACTTCTTGTCAACATTTCCATCATTATTGAGCATTAGACTGGCCCAAAAAAAACATCAATTTTTAAATCTTTACCATATCAATTTGCGCATACCTTGAAGTTGTTACCGGCTCAAATGTAGACCTTTTAGTGAAAACTAGACCTCTCTACAATGAAAATTGATCTC
>LS057079.1:0-11354 GCA_900241095.1 Acartia tonsa
ATACTAGTGGAAATATACAGTGGCCATGTTTCATCATTCAAACAATGTCTGTCTGTCCGTCCGGCCTTTTGTTAGTCCCTTAAAATCGCATTGACTGACGAACCGATTAGGTTTTAAAAAAGAGATGGATAAACACTTATTTTTATGACGTCACATGGCAGATTTTTTAGTCATTTTTTTACCTCTACGTACAATAAGGTCTCTTCAACTATAGATCTGATTGAGTTTATATAGAGGCCTGTAGATGGATTTAGGCTATTTTATTCACAAATCAAAGTCCTGATCAGGTTTAAATCCATATCTCTCCACCCTATTAAATTCAAAACCTAGATACTAGTATTATCTAATTCCTAGCAAAATGGATGGCTTTAGGCTATTTTGATTTGAGATTTAGGCTTTTGGATGGTGTTTGGCTATTTTTCTGTCTTCCCCCTCCCCCCTTTTTAAAAAGACACTTACTCCTCATAATGGATATAGAAGTCAACTTGGGTTGCTAACATATAACTCATTTTGGTAAGTAGATTTATTGAGTAGAAAGGGAGGGGATTTAGTCAAAAGTATCGTTATTTTAGCCCGCTGCGAGTTTCAGTATATTAGAGAAAATGAAAATTTGGTGTAACATCCCAGTAGTAATATATCCATTTCCTAATATTATCTAACTAATAGCATAATTGAAAATGTACATATACAATACATACATCTTTTAATACATATAGTGCAGCTACGCTCCTAAGCTAATAAGTTAATTACGAACGTACCTACTAATAAAGTTAATTATAAAGCATCTACGCTGTATTAACATTATTTATTAGGTAATTCTGCCCTAATTAATGTCGTAATTCGTCATAATTTCTGTCTATTTATACATGTACATATATTTTGCAGGGATAAGACAATAGCAGAAAATTGATATACATTCCAAAAATGATAAACAATTTCTATAGATTACAATAAGTGGTTGAAACGTTTTGACACTCGTCATAATTAACCAACCAATCAAAATTAAATAAAAGTCTCCAAGATTGTTAAGCTAACGAAGAAGAAAACGTTATTATAAAACTTAGGGGATCAGTGAAATGAACAGCCCAATTTCCCTTCCCTTCATTTATATATTGGACTATAAAAAATTCTGTAAATTTTACTATTCTACGTTATCTTATTCGTTGGTTAGTAACTTTTATTTAAAATAGTATTGTCCAAACAAATATTGTTTATCATCATTTGGGATGTATGATAATTTGTCAATTTTAAAGAAGCTCCACATAAGATCTCGGAATGATTTTAGGATATTTCATTTTCAAAGTTAAGTTTTAGGTTGGTTTTAGGCTATTTTAATGCTCTCTCTCCCCTAAAAGCAAACATTAGTAGAACTAAAATGCATTGAAAAACAAACTTAACATCCTTATAATGAAGTAACGGGATCTATGTGTGTCTCTGCAGCTTCTATTTTGGGGGAGGGTACCACCACCCACCCAAAAGAAATCGGCCCTGCAAAAAATTAATATAAAATGTAGGCTCTCAATCACATGTATCGGTTTTTGGACGTAAATACAACCATATCATTGAGTAGCTTCGCTAAGGGATCTAAAGGGATTAGACAATGGCTGATAAATTAATGTACACCCCCATTGATGATACACAAAATTAACCCTTTTGTAGATTACAATCTGGGGCTGAATGAAACGTTTGAACACTCAACTAAACGAACCAACCAATTAAAATTCCCTAAAGTTGTTAAGCCAACGAATAAGAATAGTACATACAACCATATTATAAAGTAGCTACTTTATAAAATGGGCGTGTCCTAGAAATGTTGCTCTAATGATGTTAATGTGGGCTCTCAATCACATTTATCATTTATATCAATGATTTAGCAGCGCCGCGCGCGGCCAGCTAAAATCAGTGATACAAAATTTTTAAAATTGATTACTTCAAATTTTTAAAAGCGAAGCTTTTTATAGATTATAGCTGGTCCGTACGTCCGTCTGTAACGGATAGCTCTTTTAGCTAATATAAACATTTCAAAATTGTCCTAACGATTTCAAACTTTCATGATGATTTCTAAAACAGTTTACAGTTTAGGAAGCAAAGCAACTCTATCATCGTTACATCCATTTAAATACATGCTGATTTTTTGACAACCATTTTTTGTATGATATACATATTTGTACATGTCTAAAATAGAATAGAATATCTATCGCATTTTTCCGATGACAATAATTTTGTCATAGGGGCCATACAAATGACGATTAAACATAACAAAAATGTTTGAATCTTATTTTTTTCTTCAAAAAAGTATAAAATAGCAAGTCATATGACAGTTTTCGCGTGTGTGTGTTTGACTGTTCTTTGGGGTTTAGGAGAACTTCACAAATTTATTTAATATTTCCTTTAGCAACCAGTGACTGTGGCTTAAACATAACACAATCTTTGTCGGGGAATGCCTTGGACCAAAACAGGCGCAACTCATTACCATGCACAGTTAAGACTTCTTAGACAAAGGTCGTGCAATCAAAAGGGTTAGTTGTCTGTTTGATGTTACTTAACCTAATATCCACCATTGGGCGTTTGAGTATTGCATATTGTGTTCTACAGATTATCACCTACTTGTAATCCTGTCTCAATTAAGTAATAGGTAATAATTTTCTTTAGCAGTATTTGTAGCACTACACTTGATTTATATTGGTAATAATAAAGTATGCCTAGATCCACCTATGTGCATGGTGCCTAAGAATTGGCTCATGTTAGTATCCTTAAATGGGACCTTAATATTTTGGGAAGCCAGGGATCTAACTGGATAATACAATGGCTGGTAAATTTATGTACTTCCCCACTTATGATACACAATATTACTTCTTCATTAGATTACAAATAATGGTTGAAACATCAAACGAATAGGAAAAAGTTATTATAAAACTTTTAGGACTAGTGTATGATAAACAGCCCAATGTCCCCTCCCTCCCTATCTAAGAAAGACCTTAAACTAACAACAACACAAACTCATTATGCAACTCATTACCATGCACAGTTAGAACTTCCAGACAAAGGTCGTGCAATTAAAGAGTTGGTTGTCTGTTGATTAACCCAACACCACATGGGCGAATAGACGCTTTACTACGCCCCAATTCAAAGACGTGGAGTATGTTTCAAGGGGCTTCGAGAGGTCTAGAACCCGAAGGGACATTAAGATACCTTTTCAAAATTCCAACATGATAAATTTACATTTATACATTGTATAAAAATACTCTAGATCTAATTCAAAATCATTATTTATTGGTTTTAAAATGAGATATGTTTTTATGTTTATTTAGTACTAGCGGCTGCACCCCTAACATCTATGCATTGTGCCTTAAAAGGGGAAAGCCTAAAACCTTCTCTAAACTTAAATATAAAAAATAAAAAGTCTTAAAACATCCTATGTATAGCTTCATAAAAGCTTTTTAACAGGGAGAACTCAATCAGTTCTGTAGTTATTGAAATCGCTAGATCTAATTCTAAATCATTATTTATTGGTTTTAAAATTAGATATGTTTTTTTTTATTTTTATTTAGTATTGTATTTCGTTTTTGTAGCGTAGATACTTTATAATTCTACTAGCGGCTTCACCCCTAGCCTCTAGGGGCTTTGACCCAAGAGGTATAATTATATCTTCTATTACCTACCAAGCTGAAAAAAAAATGCAAATGGATCGCAAATAAATGGCGAACTCGCAAAATTCGTAAAAATTTGTAAAGATTTCTAAAATTATGTAAAAATTAGTATAAAAAAAATAGGGGGGGATTTTTTTGTTTTTTTTGGGGGGTTGTGGGTGTCCCACCCACCAAGAAAATAGCCTAAAACCACCACAGGACCAGTAGGTATATTTCCTAAAGAGTATAATCAGATTGGTTCAGCGGATTACCAAGATCTTAAGGGACAGATTGACAGACGTACAGACAGACAGACAGACAGACTGACAGACATCATTCTACTTTGTATTATAGATATCATTTTTCAGCTCTTTTAAAAGCGAAGTTTTTCTATATTTAGGGTCGATCCATCTGTCCGTAACGGTTAGCCTATTTAATTATTTTAGAATTGTCTTATTGATTTCAAACTTTGCATGATAATTCCTATGACAGTTAGGTACGATTTTGAAGTGTAGCAGATCTATAATCGCTACCAGAAAGTATTAGACGTACGGACTTTTTGGTAAAGATTATACAGTTGCTACGCTACCTAAATTATACATTTTTAAATTAACGAAAGGGGCTGACCGTTACGAACTAGACCGAAAAGACCAATGGACCTACCCTAATTATAGAAAACGTCGCTTCATATTAAATGTTTATTGTGAATGTTCTGTTTTATTAACTTTTTGAGAGTTATAAAGATAGAAATAAAGTGAGAGAAAAGACAGTTATTGCATCGTACTATAGACAGCTTTCCGCAGATATTAACTGGAAATTATAATATCAAAGTCAGTTTTATAAGCCCCGAAGGGCCGAAGGCTCAGGTTATCAAAACTGTTATTGGTTTTATCATTTTTATTTTAATATTCGTGGGAAATTGTCTGTAATTCGATGCTACTTATGATTTTTCAATATGGCTGAGAACAGGTTCTAATCCAGCGGATATTCATCGGTTTGGAAGCCATAACGGAGAGTTATTAACAAAATTCCATCTTTATTATCCGCGGATATTAAGGTACAGTCAGGAAGGGAGGAGACAATTGACTGTAAATTATGATGGTTCCCAAAGTTTTATAACCACGTCGTGTTATTTGTTTGCTTAGAAACTGAGGGTACGTTTATTGTATTTTTGTATTGTACAAACTTTTCAAACAATAATTATTATTTACAGAAGACGTAAAAGTGGTCTTAGCGAAGCTCTAAAAACAGAAGTAAGGACAAAACGAACAAAAACTGTTGTAGAGTGTCAGACCTTAATAGACAGAACAGTAAATTAAGATAACAGTAAATTAAGGATAAGATTGATTAGAATTAAGCATATTTTAAATAGACGTACGGACTTTCTGACAACGATTATAGATTTTTTAGTTACTAAATCGTACCTAAACTTTCAATGAATCATCACCCAAAGTTTGAAATCAATTCTAGTATGTCTAAATTAACGTAAAGAGCTAACCTTTACGGATAGATGTACGGACGAACGGACGGAGCAACCCTAATTATATAGAAAAGCTTCGCTTTTTCATATGTTATATATCCTATTATATAAAGTAATAAGCTTTTTTTCCTCTGTAATGAAGGATCTCACTAACCGCTGAACCAATTTAGTTCTCCTTTTCAAGGAATCTTCAAATATGTCCTAGGATGGTTTTTAGGCTATTTTATTTCCTAGCTCTTGAAATACAGAGCCCCTAGATGCTAGGGGCGCAGCCGCTAAAAATTTCATATAGAGACGGGACAATAGGCTTATTATTACACTAGACCACAAAGTTTTATAATAACGTTTTCTTATTGGTTTTCTTAACAACTTTGGGGACCTAAGTGAATTTTGAATGGGTGATTCATTAAGTTGAGTGTTCAAACGTTTCAACAACTATTCTAAATCTACAGAAGTGATAATTTTGTGTATCATCACTGGGGATGTACATCAATTTATCGGCCATTGTCTTATCCTTTCATATTCCTGAGACTATAATAGATAGAAGTGAATTGCGAAAAAAGAGAATTACGTGTCGTGAATTATATTACTAGCAGTAATAGGACGAATGTCTGTTTGTCTGTTTGTTCTAACTACATTTTGTATGTTTGTGTTTAAATATTATAGACCAGCGGCTACGCCCCCTAGAGGCCTCTAGGGGCACTTGGATGAATTCTACCCCCATTTTTTATTATAGTTTTCAAACGAAAAAGTAAAATAGCTATAGGTATAAACCTTCCCAAGACCTATGAGAAGCTACCCTGTAAAGGAGAACTCTATTGGTTCGGTAGCGATGTCCTACGCTAAAGACAAAAAAGGCTTATACTAATTTATATAATAGGAGTTTAGTAATAGGATGAATGTCTGTTTATCTATATGTGTTTCTGTCTGTTTTGTACATGTGTGTATTCATAGATACAGATAGATTGATAGATAGATAGATAAATAGATAGATAAATAGATAGATAAATAGATAAATAGATAAAACAGTTAATTTAAGTTAATATAATGCTATTAAACGATAAAATATTGTTTCGGACAAAAAGGGTTAAACTATTAACATTAACTTACGATACGTTTTCTCGTTTGTATAGTTTATTATTTACTCGCTAGGTGTCCGTATTTTTAAAAAATACAATAAATTTTTAGATCAAACATGTAAAATTGCATTAATAAAAAAATCATCTTTATATATATTAGTGTTAAGTGTTTTCATTTTTAATAGATTGCGTCAAATATATAGTTTTAGAAAAAAAAACAAGAAATTTTTTAATTTAATTTAATTAACTTTCTTAAATTTCTGTGAAATTTAATATTCTGAATACAGCTCCCCAGTGTACTTAAGTTGTAAAGTTGATGAACTATGTTCTTGTAATCTTCAAGGTAGTCACATAGAAACAATTGCAAATGCCTTTTTCCTGCACAAATTAACTAATATAAATAATTTTGAGTGTTTTCCTATTTTCTCGTCTTATTAAGCCTAATAAGGTTTCAACTATCCTTACAATAAAGTAACAGGGTCTGTATGCACCAAGGGATCTCTTTAACCACTGAACCGATATGGTTATCCTTTACATGACAGCTTTTCATAGGTCCTGGTAAGGTTTATAACTATTATTGGGGAGGGTACCATCACCCCTAGAAAATAATTACACCCTCCCAAAATTTGTATTGAATTTTGATTCATGGGTTCATTTAGTTGAGTGTCCAAATGTTTCAACCACTAATAGTAATCTACAGAAGAGGTATTTTTTGTATATCATTAGGGATGTACGTACATCAATTTATCTGCCATTGTCTTATCCCATTAGATTCCTACATAAAACAATGTTTAAATGTAGAAATTTAAATATTAAAAACATAAGCTATTTACGTATATTTTTGATAATTTATTAGTTTTTTTCTCAATATAATTGATTGTTTAAATTTTGACAATTTTTTCTTATCGTTATATTAAAGTAACAGTATGTCTGTGTGTCTGTCTGTTCCTTAAAATCTCGCTAATCACTGAACTGATATGAATCTCCTTTATATAGTAACAGAGGGAGGTTTACCACCCATCAGATAACCAGCTCTTTGATTGCATGGCCTTTGTCTGAAAGTCCTAATTGTACATGGGGTAATGAATTGAGCTTGTTTTTGGGCTAAGGCATTTCCCCTATCAAAACTGTTACGCATCTTACATAGCAGCAGTTGGAACCCAAAATACGGCATTTAAATGCAGAGTTTGAGGGAAGGATTAATTTGATATCCATTGGCTCATCCATGAAGCTCGTAAAATGCTATGTTCATATTATTATAAGATAATAGATATAGAATATGCGTGGATATTATGACAGCGGAAAAAATAGCGTCAATTTAGTTTGCTAACATCTTTTATTGGTCAGTCAGTTAATCAAGTAGGAAGGGAGGGGATGGGGTAGAGAGGTTGGATTGTTATTTTAGCCAGCTACAAGTTTCAATTAATTAGAGTAAAAATTATCTGGTTTAATATCCAAGAAATAATAAATCCCTAAAAATCCTTTTACCAAAACTCATTAACCTACGACGCTTTGGCGTAAAAAGATAGATACATTTTTTTTATAAAATTATTAGGATGTGTGTGTGTGTGTGTGTGTGTGTCTGTCTGTAGACTATGATCTCGCTAACCGCTGAACAGATATGGTTCTTCTTTACAATGAAGTTTTTATAGGTCCTATGAAAGTTTACACCTTTTTTTGGAGGGGGGAGGGGTCTTGTTATGATTTTTGAAAGTTAGGTTAGGTTAAGCAAAGTTGAGGTATAAAAGTCTCTCAGGGATAGCACCCTGTAGGATTATTCTCCTTTCACTGTATCCAGGGAGGGAGGGAACATTTTACTGTAAACTACACAGGTACCCAAAGTTTTATGATAATATTTATTGGTTCAAAACTTTGGGTACTTTTACTGAATTTTTATTGGTAGGGTAAAACTATGGATTTATATCAATTTATCGTCCATTGTCTTATCCCTTGAGATTCCTAACTTTATCCTTTTTTTACCATAGTTTCTTTTTCTCCATTGTCTCGCCCCTCAATTACCCTTCTGTGATTTCCCAGGGTTAACCTAGGGAGCAATGAAACCCTACCCACATAAATTTTGAGCACAAAATTTAAATAAGTTTTTTTTCCTTGTAGCACAGTGCTATCCAGGAATCTTAAGTGATAAAACAAAAGCCGATAAATTGATGTATATCCCCCAATAATGATACACTAAATTGCCCCTTCTGTGGATAACAATTAGTGGTTGAAACGTTTGAACACTCAACAATAATGAACCAATCAATCAAAATTCAATAAAAGTCTCATAAGTTGTCAAGCCACCGAATCAGAAAATAAATAAAACTTTGGGGACTAGTTTAGTGAGTGCTATCTCGACGTTAAGGGTTAAGAAACTTTGAAAACTCTCATTTAGCAATCCTCAAAATTAAAAAATACATTAGATTACCTCCTTAAAATCTTTAAACCCACTCATTTTACCCCCTCAAAATAAAAACCTTGGACGTTCCTGTCCTTTCCCCTTATTTTCAATATATTAAAGTAAGGGGGGGGGGGGTTTTGCAAAATAAGGCATTTTCAGGGAAATTGCTACCTTTCTCAAAATATTAGACCATAGCACTAGACTAACACAAAAATTGTAGATAATAATTACAATTGGCATCATAGATAGTGCAACAAAAACAATATAACATCACAAAATATTCAAAAAAAAAACATTTTGTGTTTACAAAAAAAAATTCTAAAGTATCTCATATAACCTAATAAATCTATTTTTTTTCTCTTTTATTTTAGACTAGTGGCTACGCCCCTAGAGGCCTTTAGGGGCCCTTGAGGTGAGGAAGGCAGAAGTTGACCCCCTTTCAATTGTTGTTTTAAAAAGAAAAAGTTTCGACACCATTGTAAGAAGAGAAGACATACATTGGCACTTAAAATTTTTTTTGTATTTCTTAAGATTAAAATAACTGAAAATTTAAAAACCTGTACATTAAAAACTCTTATCTATGTCTAATGTATCCTTCGTCATTTAAACTGAGCTTTTTTTAAAACAGTAAATTTTTTATACAAGTATTAAAGTATGCCAACTTTCAATTGGGTCTTTGAATATCAGCCAAAAGCGTCAGAAATATCAACACAGCCAAGTCGCTACAGAAGATCGCAAAAAGCAGTTTGCTGGCAGGCAAAAAAGTTCCCCAACACTAGATTATATATCTATGCCTATGAATTTATTGCACATGCATTTAATAATAATTTTATTAAAAACATTTTCAGCTAAAGGCCCCAGCAGGCCTCTAGGAGCGTAGCCGCTGGTTGTATATAATCTAAAGGCCGCTGTAGCCGTGGGTTTAAAATGTTATTTTGTTGGGACACCTTGCCATCATTTAAACCTTAGGCTAAAGAAGTGGGTTTATAATGTTATTTTGTTGGGACACTCTACCATAATTTAAACCTTAGGCTATAGCCCTGGGTTTATTATGTTGTTTTGTTGGGACACCTGCTGTCATCATATAAACCTAAGAGATAGACTGTAGCTATTGTTTTATTATGTTGGATTGTTGGGACACCTGCTGCCATCATTTAAAGATCTGATTAAAATCTTAGCTCATGCTCGCAAAGTAATTAAAGGCATTATAGTTCTATACATGAAATTTTCCTACACATACACAAACACAAACATATATATATATACTCACACATACACAAGCATACATGTACACACACACACACACAAACACACACTCATACATACATACATACATACATTCATACACACACACTCATACATACACAAACACATACACACATAATTTCACATGAAATCTAATTGCACTCATTTAAGAAAGGTAAGGTAAAATGAAAAACCAACATTATTCTCTAATCCGACATAAGAACTAATCCGAAAAATTTAAGTTATTTTAGGTTTGGTTAAGATTATTTGATATAGATTTGTGCATATGCAAAAATCATATTTGTAGGTCTTTAGTATTTAAGTCTTTTGCAGAAATAGGTTATTTGTGGCAACGCCTTAGTTATAGAGTAGCTTTACGTATAACAGAAAAATTTGCAATTTACAATGAATGCAGGAGAGGACAATGGAAGACAAATTATAATACTTATTCTCATTGTTTAGCTTTAGTAGAAAGGGTTGTAGATTGATTTAACCGTCCGTGTATTCTCCCTCCCTAATTTATGTATAATTTGCCAGGGCTCTTTTTTCAAAAGTCCCCAAAATATTTTTTTTTGTTGGCTTAGCAATTTTGGGGACTTTCATTTAATCTTAAATGGTTAGTTCATTAATTTGAGTGTCCAAATTTTTCAACCACTAGTTGTCATCTACAGAATGGGTAATTTAGTATATTATCATTGGACACATCAATTTATCGGCCCTTTAGATCCCTGTTATAATTTGCACATTAAGAGAGAGTTTATGTTTTGTCACTAAATTCAATTTTAATGACGTGTTGACACAGCATATTTTTACCAGGGATCTAAAGGAATAAGACAATGGCCTATAAATTGATGTACATCCCCAATTTTAATGACGTGTTGACACAGCACATTTTTGCCAGGGATCTAAAGGGATAAGACAATGGCCTATAAATTGATGTACATCCCTAATAATGATACACAAAATTACCCTCTCTGTAGATCAAAATTAGTAGTTAAAACGTTTGGACGGGACACTCAACTAAATGAACCAACCAATCAAAATTAGAGGGGTCGCTTATCTTATTATTTACTTTTACATGGACCAAGGGACTCTCTGGTATAGATTATAGAGTTGCTACGCTTCCTAAATCGTTCTTTATTGTTAAAGGAATCATCGTGCAAGGTTAAATCGACAAGACAATTCTAATATGTCTAAATTAACGATCCGTTATGGACGGACGGACGGACCTATATTATAGAAAAGTTACACTTAAAAAAAACTATTTAATGAAGGGGACATTACTACAAAAGAATTATATCACACCACCTCCCCGGGCCCTCACCCTACTAAAGCAAGCATTGAACATGCGAGGGGCTGGGGGGGGGGTTGTCTAGGGGAGCTTTTTTGGGACAATTGAACCCTGCTGGGAAAATCCCCAATATCCTCACAGCCCCCCCCCCCCCCCCCGGGGCGCCCCGCGGGGGGTGGGTGGGGGTGTTGGGGGGTGGGGGGTGGGGGAAAAAAAAAGGGGGGGTGATTTT
>LS057080.1:0-11353 GCA_900241095.1 Acartia tonsa
GAGATCCAATGTAAATTCCGATGCGATTCTCCTATTGGCTCAATCAGACATTCCCTCTCTTTCTTAGTACCTTTATTCTTCCCAGGAACTATTACACTACACTCATCATATCGGTTAAACAGTTATCGAGATCCTTCGTTACAGACAAAAAAGATAACTATTTTATATAACAGGGTTATTTTTTTATCTCAACTAAATGGATTCTGTCATCCTTGTTCTTTCATCCCCAAATACCGTATCTTCGTTATATGCTAAATATGTATTTGGTTAATTAAATATTTATCATATTCAAACATTGAATAGAATATTTTACAATATTTTTAATCAATTAAATCTCAAGTAACTGTAAAAGTTTAGAAATTATAAAAGATTATGAATGGTATTTTAAAATTAAGGGATCTTCAGGGATAGACAATGTATGATAGATTGTTGTACATCCTGAATGATAACAAACAAAGTCATCTCTTCAGTGGGTTGAAATTATTGGTGAAAAAGTAAGGACACTGCTAGTTTAAACAAACTAATCAAGATTTAAATAAAAGTATGAGAGGAGATGCTCTTCAAACTTCAAGTTCAATGTCCCCCCCTCCCCTCTCTGCATGATAAAATTTTAACTGATTGTGGGGGGTCATAATAAATATAGTGTGGGAACAGTAAAAAATGTTTTAAATTCTTGCATAGAGCTAATTTACTAAATGTTTATGTTGACATGAAATAGTAGAGAATCTTTATCTTTATCATAACACAATCGATGTATTATTACTTAGATGTTGCACCAGATTTTTATGTACTCTGATAAAGTGATGCTCGCAGCTGGCTAAAAAAAACACGTTATCCCCTTCCACCTTCTTCACTAAATTCCCTCCACTCTTACTGGATTAACAAACTGACCAAAAAATGGAAGAGAAAGATAAATTGACGATAAATTTAATTTTATTTGTCAATATATCCATATTTTTCCTATATCTATTTATATAACTCTATTCCAATAATAACTCTTTTATAACATGGAAATAGGGTTATATTGATGCACTAACAACTTAAAGTTTGACATGGATAGATGCACAAAATGTAGACATAATGTGAACAAAATTATTAATATATTTTCTTAATGAAACAACATCCTGTCTAACTCTGCACAATGATGCACGTGTCACTGCCAGTTTTACAACCACCAGAAATGAATCTAGATGCTTTTTTGTCATAATGTATAAATTCTTGCCGAAAATCATTGTATAAAAGTAACAGGATGTCTTTACAGTGTAGCTTCTCCTGGAAAGGTTTATAAATATTTTGGAAGAGTGTAATGTCATATACATACATTAATTTAAAACTATGTTTGTGATTTATATGTAATATGAGTAAAATCCACTGAAGAATTTATCTTCCATTTACCCTTCCCTCCCTGACTGTTTCTAATTGCACTTATATATATTATATAAGGACAATAGGTTGATCAAAATTAGTTACAGTTACCATGTTACAACACTCAAAAAGAAAGAATGAGAAAGAGTTGGGACTGGGTTATAACAATATAAGGAGTAAAATTCCATAAATCACCATTGAACTAATTCCCACCTCTCCCCCTATTAGCTGATGTCACAAAGGCAATATAATAACTCCATGTTCATAATATGCCAGTATAAGAACTTTTAATTCAAGCAATATAGTCGAAAACAATACATTAAATTAGTTAGGTTAATAAAAACTCATGATAGTCCCGCAGGGATCTGGCACTATAGGATCAAAATCCCTACAAGGAGAAATAATAAGCTTTTAGGATAAAAAAAAAACTAAGTAGAGGGTGGTTTGGTTGGTTGCTCCTATTGAAATAAAAGTGATTTTACTCAGCCTAAAGAGCAAAAAAGGGTGTTTGTAGTTATAATTTGAGAAGGTGTAAAGTGTAAACAAGGATAAGATATTGCTAAAAACGCAGCTTCGGCCGCAATAAAATGTATGAATATAAAGCTGTTACTAATACTTCACTGGACAGAAGGAAAAGAAGATCTAAGTAAACTAATATGCTTTGAAAAATGTAAAAGGAAAAAAATACTCTAATAGCAATTTGTTTCTTTTCTTAATAAATTTTACTAGCGGCTATGCCTCTAGCAATTAGGGGCTTTGTATTCGAAGGGGCAGAAAAGGGCTCTAAAAATAGCTCACCATCCAAAGACTTAAATAAAACACAAAATTGCCTAAAACTATTACAGGATATACATATGTGAAGCTTACCTAAAATAGAGAAACCAAACAGTTTAGTAGTTAATGAGATCTTAAGCTTCAGAAATCACCCTTACTACTTTTTATAATAGGATGATTTAAATTCCAAAACTCTTTCTTTTATATTCTTATATTAAAATATTTAGAAGATGCATCGCATTTTAAAATTAAAATAAATAAAAAGAGAGAAAAGAATACCAAGGGTTAAAGAGAGAGAGAGAGAGAGAATTATAAGACAATGAAAGAGAATCCATGAGCAGTAAAAATTATTGGTGTCACAAAAGTTCAACTTTTCAACATAAAAATAGTTTGTAACTGTTTGTAAGGTTTTTAGTAGCGTAGCTACTCTAGAACTTACTTTGGCCGTTCGTTATTCTGACTTGAAGTAAAAATATGATGTACTCTGCTATATTATTAGAGATAGAGGGCTAAATTTTATAAAAGGGTTTTCTACTCTAAATTTTATCTGATCCGTTGGTCTGTCTGTATGTCTTAGCTGTTATTAAAGACTAACTGTTTAAATTTTGTAAGAAGATTTCCATGACCACCAAGAGTCCAGTCTTCATCTTACTTTGTTCGCTTGTCTGTCCATTATACTCTGATAGGGATGGATATTCAGAGAAAGAAATTTTTATTTTCATCTGCTGTTAAATATAGATTTTGTGTAAAGTTTTGGGCTGTTTATTACACTAGTCCCCAAAGTTTTATAATAACGTTTTCTTATTCGTTGGTTTAACAATTTTGGGGAATTTATTGAATTTTGATTGGTTGCTTCATTAGGTTGAGTGCTCAAACGTTTCAACCACTAATTGTAATCTACAGAAGGGTAGATACATTAATTTATCGGCCAAGGTCTTATCCCTTTACTTTCATGTTTTTGCTGGTCGAGATTTTTGTCTACTCTTTTTACATTTAATGTCTATTAGCTTCACTACTTATGTTTGTTGTCATCCTTGTTGTAAATTTATGTGTGTGTGGTAGAAGATGTTAAGCTCAAAGTGAATGCCAGCTGTACATGTTTTTTGTCTTAAATTATGCTATAAATCATTTTTAAGTAAAGCTTTTCCTTAGTCCTAATTTGTACGTCTACGGCAAGGGCATTTTAGAAAGATGTGAATGAAAATAAGCATTTTTTATCTAAGACCTTGGAATGCAAATATTACTTTTGATCTTTAAACGGCTAAAGCTGGCTATTTTTAATTTTATTGTATCTTCCTTAAGGACAGACTAGTGGCTCAGTATCTTATATATGCCTCCTTAATTCAATTTCCCTAAAATATGCGGATTGTTTTTAATTTTAATAATTTGCCACGCCTTTTTGTATACTGTCATATTCGCTTTTCAATTATCTCCTTTAATAGATTTTAGGGTGTTTTTGATATTGTAAAAAAAAATGCTCTAAAATGTGTTATTTTAAGTAATCTTATGCAAAAAGTGATAAAATTATTTAAAAACAAAACATAATTTTTTACACATTCATGAAGTTACTATTATGCACTTTTTTTCCATATTTTTTTCTTAATAATCCTACTTTCCAATTCGATATGCTTCATTTCAGAGTAATTTTACTCTATATATTATCATACCTATATGCATTTTTATAGCCTAACATTTTTTATGATGCATTCTCTCGTATTCTTTTTAGAATTATCAATTTTAAAGGGTTTGATTAATTGTAGAGGATTTGCGGTTAAATCCTAAACAAGGTTCCCAAACAAAAGATTGTTTTTAAAAAAGTTTTTTTTTTAATTTCAAAAGGTTTGATTTTGTTATCTTTTTAGATGTAAGACGTCTACAGGAATGTAGAGTGAAGATTACATTTTAGAAGCCAACCCATTCAATTATGCCCCCCCCCCCTTTTTAAAAAGATTTATTTTTGACCTTCCATCTCATAAATTGCTAGGCCATTCGAATTAAGTAAATAGTTTGATATGTTCTTGAAAGTATGCATCTTAGTTTAGGTAAAAAGCCAGAAATTTCAATTTAAACATTACAAATAAAAACCACTTACAATTTTCTAAGTTTTGAAATCCATGATTTCGGTTTTTTGTTGGTGGGGGGTAAACCAAAGTTCTTTTTAATCAGCAAAACATAGTTTTATGTGTGTGTGAAGTAAATAAGCTAGTTTAGCCTGGTTAGTAGATTACTATGTTTTCAAACTGGATCATTTAGTAAACCCCCAACCTTCCTAAAAAAAGAATACTTCTATTGAAACTAACCCAAACAAAACTAAAAATCAAATTTTAGGTGTTTTTAAAGGTTTGAGTGTTTTAATCTAATGTATTTTCAAAAATTTTGTCGATGGTAAAATCGGGGGTTTCAAAGTTTGAGGGGGGTAAAATTCACTTAATCTTTATATGTGCTTATTTGTGGAATAATGGAAGTTGTAGTCTGGTTTTGTTCTGTAATCAAATATAACATAATATAAATTAAAAATATGATTTATAATGTATAGGATCAGTATTTAGTTAAACGTAAAAAGTTATCTTGAATTTCTATACAAAAATAATACAAGTCAAACATCTTTTAAAAAGTAAAACAGTGGTATTTAACTGCCCTTTTATATGTTAAAACTTTTGAGCATTTCAATGTTGAAAATGTCAAAATTATTCAAATTCAATTATAAAAATTAGGATTTTTTTGTGCAAAATTCTTCTTTAAAAAGGCCATGTATATATGCATTTATATGTGGAGTTACTCTATGGGTAGGTCAGGATACGTCAGTCCATCGTTTGTAACCGTATTTATTTTTGATGAATGAATTTCCAACAACTTCAAAGTATAACCAAAGTAAATCGAAATCAAGTTAGCTTTGCATTGATTCTAAAATAAGCATAGAGGAGCTCAGTATTTAGGGATAAATGAACTGAAAAATAGTCTAAAACCACCCGCAAAAAATAAATCTAAAAACAATTCCAAAATTTTTATTAAGATGCCCTAAAATAAAGAACCTAATCAGTTTGTTGTGCGAGATCTTCACGGACCAAAAAACCTGATCACTTTATATAATAAGATTTTTATAATTTACTGTTTTTAGCAATAGCATTTTGTAGCTGCGCTTCTTAAGGGCATAATTATCCTTGTGAAACTATATTATATTACAAGATTATGTCTGTCTGATGGATTTTAAGGTGTATGCTGACTATTCTCATGAATATTTACATTTTATGTTAATGAGACCATCTACAAATTTGACTTTTTCTATGCACTGCAGAAATATTATTCCATTAATGAAACTTGAATTCGAATTTTGTTTCGCCTTTTGATGGACTGAATGAATTTATTCAATATTTGAGGGTGCGTATCACCAAAGAACTCACTTTTTCACGCGTTTTTGCGTGCAGCGCCCTTCCTTTCCATTATCTTATCTTAGCTAATCCATATGTAAATTTAGCTTGCAAATATAGACCTTATTCATTGGTTAGTTCATTCATCCAGTAGGAAGCATGGGCTGGGGTAAAGGAATCGTTATTTCAGATAGCTGCGAGCATCACTTTAAACCTAAAAATCTGGTGCAAGATCCAATTAAAAATAAATCCATTTTGATAATACTCAATAAAATCCTGGACAGTTCAATGTACTACATTTTAAAGTATATAGAATAATTTTAAATAAAAATTTTATATCTGGAACATTTTTTTACAGTGTATACATACATGAAACATAACCCTAATTAGTTTAACCTTTTTTGGAATATAATTATTGACTTTTAAAAATTAGGTTTACCAATTTTCAGAAAATTATATATCAAAATCAGTGTTTAAATTTTATTTTTTTTAATCATTTTGTTTAGTAAAATAGTTTGTTTAATATTTGCCCTTAGTAAGTCAGTGTGGTAATTTAGAGAATTATAGTTTATTTAAGCTAAATATCAACTACTTCTCTATTTATTTTTTGAGAACTATTTACTATTATAATAAGGAGAGAGAGGATTTTGTAAGTTGTAAATAACACTGGTCTACGAGTTCTTCTATTTGCTGCCTTCAAATCTTGATTATCAAATCCTTGAAGAGTTAGTTCAAACTAAGTAGTGTCAAAAATTTGTCACTAATAAACAGATTCCACAGAAGGGGTAATTTTGTCTATGATAATTTAATGTTTACACCAATATACCGTCTATGGTCCTTTCAGATCTCTGAGAAGAATAGTTATAATTGCAGAATATATTTCGAAAATAAATTATGTATGGAAAAAATAAAAGACAAAGATCAATTTCTAGCCGCTTAATTTTACTGTATACAATTGAAACCCCTAACCATGTAATTTGAATAAATATCTCACCAAAACCAAATTCAACTTATTAATATTATTCAACTTTATCTAACATTAACGGGAGTTATAAAAACACATTAGAAAAAAAATATGAATGACCATTTATTAAATGGATCGAGTAAAAAAGTAATAAAATTGTTATTTATTTACGAACTTTGATAACTTTTTAATAGGGAATATATTATTTTACATAGGATTTTAAATGAACTGTTGTAGTAATTTTTTTTCATAGCGAAGCTTCTAAATAACTTACATTTTCTTTTTGTTATTTCGTTCATCTGTTTATCAAACTTCACTGCTATATGGTGAAACGTTGTATTTATTATGATTTTTTGGAATTTGCTACTTATGGATGTCATCTTCGTTGTTTTATTTATCTAACAAATTGCTATTTAATATGTAACTTAACAAGAAGAAAGAATTTTTGAAAAAAAAGAATAAGACTGAGGGGATATTTGTGATTCACTTGTAAAAATAAGTGATATTCCACTCAAGATTTATTGCATTATTGCAGTGAAAAGGTTTAACATTTGAATCAGATTGGACTAAAAGGATGGAAATTGATTCTTTAGATAAATTTTATCAGAACTCGACAGCCGTAAATTTTTACGCTGGCCCGACAGCGGCTAAGCTATTGCTGTGGAATTCAAGAATGTTAAAAAAAGTTTTCAGCCGCCAGTTTAGGCTGCAGATTCTATATATGTGAATATTGTGTGAAACTCTGCGGCTTGTGTTTTTTGATCACCCGTTTGCGGCTATCGAACCCTGAATTTTATCCATATCTTTGCAAGGGAAAAAAATCTTCCGTTACACTTACACAATTCACACATATACAAACACACACACACACACATAAAATACAAACATGCTATCAAACACAAATCTTAACAGATTATATTGCATTCTTAAAAGTTATTTGCAAGTCCGAAAATAATATATAAAAAATGAAAGTATCGTTTGTCTGTTTTATTTTGGACATGAGTTTCCTACTTAAGAACATTTAACTAGGAGTCTTTCTAAAGAAAAATTTTGGCTCCTTAAGTCATAGTCTATAGGCGAAGCAAAAATGCTAAAAAAAGTGATCAGGTTTTTTGTCCTTTAAGATCTCGCATAATGAACTGGTTAGGTTCTTCATTATAGGGCAGCTTTATAAAGATTTGGAATGGTTTTTAGATTTAATTTTTGTGGGTGGTTTTTAGACTATTTCTCCGTCCATTTATTCCCAAATACTGAACTCCTAGAGGATAATTTTAGAGTAAATGCAAAGCTAAACTTATCAAATTAGCAATAAATTAATCGCAAACAAAAACCTAAAAGTAATTTTGTACTTTTGTCAACTGACTAACAGACAATAAAGCAACAGTAGAAATTTAACTGTTGTTATGCAAGATCATCCCCTAGAGTCAGTCGGGGTTAAATTCACTGTGCAGGGAGGGAGGTGACAATGGCATATCAGGGATCCCAAGGTATGATATAAAAGAATTGAAGAAAAGATTGATTAATAATTGTGCTACCCCTGTATCCCTGTGGATATGCGAGAATTTTGTAACCATTGTGCTATCCCTGTATCCCTGTGGATATGCGAGAATTTTGTAACCATTGTGCTATCCCTGTATCCCTGTGGATATGCGAGAATTTTGTAACCATTGTGCTATCCCTGTATCCCTGTGGATATGCGAGAATTTTGTAACCATTGTGCTATCCCTGTATCCCTGTGGATATGCGAGAATTTTGTAACCATTGTGCTATCCCTGTATCCCTGTGGATATGCGAGAATTTTGTAACCATTTGGAATAAACATTGTTGTGCACAAAATTCCTGGAATCATGATTGCAACATTTGCAATAAACATTTTTTTTGCATCATTTTTCCAAAACATTATTTCCCCCAACACCAACAACAAACACCCCCTTCCCCCCCCCTCCGGATGTTTTCGTAATCTGAGCGAAAAAAAAACATCTATGTGATTGCTCATAAAATGTAGGACTTTGAGAATTTACAATATTTGACGCATTTTTTTATGCTGTTATATCACGAGGAAGAGGATTGACAATACTTTTTTGGAATCGGAGCTACTCTATAGCAACGGATTGTCTGTAAGACTAATACAATGTCTGACGAGTTCGTTACAAAATGTACTCTAAGTTCATGGCTAAATAAGGAGTCTAAAAGACTAAAATATGTATAAAAAAATTTAAAACGAATGAAAAAAAATTATTTTTTATTATTACATTCAATATTTTTTTATAACTAGTCCTAGAGGGGAATCTGGTCCGAATCTATTTGGGAAAGGGGATTTGTGCCCAGTTGTTTAAGAGATCTTTCAAGACAAACACGCTCATAAACAACTTACTATTTCATAAAATAGGATAGCTTTCATGATATAAACATAAAATAGCCAGTTACACCTTTTTTCATACCAGTCAAATAACAGTTCTTAAGTGTAGTAGCTTCGCTACTTATGTATCTTGTTCTTGTAATATTGTGTGTTTGTGCTTGCATTTATCGTGTAGTTGTTTTTCATAATTGTTTGCAAGATATCTGAATAATATCTTTTACATTTTTTGTTATTGTTTGTCCCGTTTATGATGTCATTTTAGGAGCGATGCCACTCTACATTTTCCTTCGTCTGCTTTTCTGCCCGTCTGATTGTTTTTCTTGTCCTCGATGCTATGATGGATAAGTCATAAGTTTTATATGAAAGGTAAAATTTCTTTATTGGATGTGAGATTTACTTGACCAATAAACTTTTAGGTTATATATTATTTTTTTTTTGATCCTGTGTCCATAAGAAAAATTAACCCTCCTGAAATCCTATATAAATATCCCGAAAAATACTGGTTTGAATTGGTAGTACTTTTCATGGAAGTTTTATAAATGTGATGTGTTGGTTTTAGACTATTTTCATGATTAGTCCCACCAGTCCCTAGATGCTAGGGGCGAAGCTACTAGTGAAACATAAAAGAGGGGGGAAGTCAAAATGCACCTTAACTTTTATTATCTGTATAATTTACAACTTTTTCATCTTTAATTAAAAGTTAGTGGAATGCTACCAACGATCGAGATATTGTGATTATAAAACATTGGGGACCAGTATAATTTTCAGGCCAATATCCTCTCCCTCTTGAAAAATGTCACAATAAATTTTTTTTTTTAATTATATCCTACAGTTTTTTTGTTAGTGGTGTTATACATGATGTTAATAAATTTTGACATTTTGAATCACTTTCCTGTCAAAATTGGCCCAAGAAATCAATATTCTGTCTCACTCAATTAGTATATTCTTAAGGATAAGGGATAATACAAATTTAAAATCTTTAATCACCAACTTTATTCAAAAATATTGGTTTTTTTTGCATCTTATTGTTTAATCCTGTACTGTAATAGTTAAGAAAAAAAAAAAGTTGTCAATGGTTAATTGTGTACATCTATGAAGTAATATATCTTATATTTGGACTTGTTTTACATTCTTCACATTAAGCTTATAACCTAAAATTTTCAATATTTTGTCTTCTAATAAAATTATGATAAATAATAAATTTACTTTTTGGAATGAAATTAAATACTAAGTTAGTTCTACTTTTAAGGATATGTTTTTTGTTTTGTTGTTTGGTCATATTTGTTTGCAACTACTTATTCTAATAAATCGAGATTTGAGATACGCCTGTTGAGTGGCTAAGACATTCTTCCTACTATGAACTTTTAACACAGAAGAAGTGCTTTTTTTTAGTATCATTTGGTTTAAGACAAAAATGGGATTCGTTAAAAATCCTTATTTAAGAAGCAATGATTAATTTTTGTTTATTTTTTTTAGGTAAGTTCATACTGTATTAAATGTTAAAGCCTTTTTTTGGGTCAAGCTGTTGAATATCCACGAAGTAATAGTAAGGTAATGCCTAAAAGTAACCTTTATGAAAGGTCACTTGATATACACACATAATATTATTGAAACTTATACATGTTATTCAAAAAAATATACCTTGCCCATCATTACAAGAACAATGACATAAGTATGTTCATAAGCAGCAAAGATTTTAAGCTTGATGTTTAAGATTAAAAAACAACAGTGAACTGTACAAAAGAATTAATAGGCATATTTTAACCATTTTGTTTTAGATTTTGAACATTATTGTCCCAGTGAAAAAATCTGCGAGAAAGCAAGCTCATATTTATAAATGGACTAACTGATCCTCATCCCCCTTATTTTCAGTCTTACCTGTTTTAGATTTTTTTTGTATATCTTTAAATCAGTTGGGAAAGATTATATTATTCGCTATAACCTATCCATGTATCATTTAAGTTACAATCCATAAGAATTGCCAGCTGTCAAATAAGAATTCTAGATATTTCAAATTTAAATGTTTTTGAGGTGGCAGATACTCTTGTTGTCTAATAATGTACGCAAGTTTAAAAGTACAAGGACAAATATAAATTTAAATGTTGCTTTTAAAAGTTTAATTTATGTTTGGATTTTAAAAATCTGTTTAATTTATAACATTTCAGCAACTAAACCTTTTTGAAAACTCAAATGTACAGAATAAATGTTCTATAAAATCAGTTCTAAATTAGCCTGTCATTGCATTGGTAGCAAACCTGCTGTACAATTAGTTCATGCGGAAATTCAGACAGGACACTGTTGTATTTGTTGAACGTCAGATCCTAAAGGGATTCCATCCATTTCACAAGATAGCCGTTATATAAGTAAGCTTCATCCAATAATTAGTTATATATCGCATCGTCGTATTATAGACAGCTTTTCGCGGTTATTAATATGAAAAAAACTTTTGTCTCAACCATGACACTTTGGTTGAGTGTGACTTCCGAATTAGCGGGAAGTTCTAGAGATCTTGTTGACGTACAC
>LS057081.1:0-11352 GCA_900241095.1 Acartia tonsa
AGATAGATGGATAGATTGATTGGTAGATAGATGGATAGATTGATTGGTAGATAGATGGATAGATTGATTGGTAGATAGATGGATAGATTGATTGGTAGATATATGGATGGATTGATTTTATAATAGATGTATGGATAGACAAATGAAAGGAAACAAATATAGATAATCAGATTGTTAATAGATAGACACTTGGATAGATGGATAATTGTATGGATTAACAGGTAGATAAATGGATAGATAGATAATTGAATAGTTTGATGGTTGGATAGATGGATGGATAAATAGATAGATAAATTAATGGAAGAATGAATTGATAGATGCATTGATTAATCGTTAGATAGATGGACAGATGAATAGATTGTTTTGAAAATAGATATATAAATATATGGATAATTAGTTATATCGATAGATGGATATATAAATAAAAGAATGATAAATAGATTAATAAATAAATGTATAGATGGATAAATACATCCATGGGTGGATAGTTCTTCTACAAGTAGCCGCTAGTAAATAAAGTAAATATAGATATAAATATCTGTTATTATTAATTCCCTCCATAATGATAATAATGTTTTAATTAGAATGCAAGAAGTTGACAGCCATGCAAAATTGAGGAGTAGTAATTTGACAGAAAGGAAAAAAATAACAAGGACGATTAAAATCAATAGGTAACCCAAGCGTTATTTATCATATTAAAGCAAAGGAACAGAGGGGGCATGATGTTGTACATCCCCAATGATGATAAAAATTTAACCATTCTGTCGATTTAAACTTTCGACCGAAAAGTTCCAACACCAATAGTTTGAAACCAACCAATCAAAATCCAATAAAAGCACCCAAAATTTTGACCCCATGATAAGATAACGTGGTTATAATCATAATTAATTTTCCAATTTTCCGACAAATTTAAACTCTAAGGTTATACAGTAGCTTTGCTACTAAAAATTAAGGTGTAGAAATTTTGACAGGAAAATGTCAGTTTTTTAATAAACTGCCATAATGGTTTAATTACTTTTTACTTAACTTTATACAGTAGGGACTTTAAAATGATTATAGTGGATTATAGTGTTATCAGAGGAAGAGAGGGGACAATAGGCTGTTATTACACTAGTCTCTAAAATTTTATAATAATGTTTTCTTATGTGTTGGCTTAACAACTTTGGGGGCTTTTAATTTGTTGATTCATTAAGTTGAGTGTTCTGGTGTTTCAACCGTTAGTTTTAATCTGCAGAAGGGGTAATTTAGTGTAACATCATTGACAATTTACATCATTTTATCGGCCATTGTCTTATACATTTATTATTTCTGATATTTTCTAATTCGACACCATATTTTCGAATTTATGACAGATTAATAAAACAGTAATCAATTCATTAGCCCGACTTCTATAATACAAAAATTTTCTTTCAAACAATTATATAAGGTATTACAAAACAAATTAACTTTTTTATTTGTAATAATAAAATAGAAAATTAGTGTGTGAATTCATCTTATCAAATTAAAACTTATTCCTTATTCTATCTTTTAAATGTTTAATTTTTACTAAACCAAAAAGTTTGGTATTTATTTTCTAAAATTAATTCCAACAATTATCAAAAATCAACAAAAAGTACAGAAGTTTTTTTAATGGGGGTAAAGGATTATGAACCCCTACATTAAAAAAATATTTTTTGGGGGGTAGCATAATCACCTGTAAATCCCCTCCCCACTTGGACGTTCTTGCTAGTAGCTACATCCCTTTCTTACTTCAAATGCTTACAACTTATACTCTGATGTATTAGAATAAGGAGAAGCTTAATTTATTATCAATTATATATACTTATTAGCTTATACAATATGGCTTCAAAACCGATTAATATCCGCTGGATTAGAACCGTTTCTAAGCCATACTGAAAAATAATTTATCTTACTACATCCAGTTTTCTACAAATATTAAAATAAAAATCCTAATATTAAAACCTGTTTTGTAGGCCAGTGTCTTCTGCTTCTCGAGGCTAACAAAACTGGTTTTAATCTTGTAATTGTAAATTTTTAAATCCGCTGAAAACTGTTTATAATACGATGCGATAAATAACTCTTCCTTTCCCTAACTAAGAAGTGGGGGGGGGGGGTAAAGTGGTGATTACCCACCCCTTAAAAAAATTTTACCCCGCCCAAATAAAAAAGCTTGTTTATTACACTAGTTCCCAAAGTTTAATGATAACGTTTTCTTATTCGTTGCTTTAACGTCTTTGGGAACTTTAGTTAATTTTGATTGGATGATTTATTAAGTTGGGTGTTTAAACGTTTCAATAACTAATTATAATCAGTAGAAGGAGTAGTTTTGTGTATTATAATTGAGGATGTACATCAATTTATCGGCCATTGTCTTATCCCTGCATGCTGTATACCCATCCATTTAACTGATGACAATGGAGGGAACATTAATATGACAAATAGCCTATAATTTACTTTACCTCATTAGTAGCGAAGCTACTCTATAAATAGGATTGTATGTACGTCCATGTAGTGATTAATTGAAAATTATGTACTGATTCAAATTTCAATAGCAATTGACTTTTTTTTATCTTTAATAAATTTAAATATAATAAATCCTATTATAAAAAGTCGTAAGATTTTTTGTTTCTAGCTTAAGATTGCGATAGACACTGAGACGATTAAGTTACCTATTCTATTTAAGTGAAGCTTTATATATATCAGGGGTGGTTTTAGGCTATTAAATTTTAGATTTAGGTCTTGTGATGGTTTACAGCTATTTTTTCTGCTCTTACGTCCTCGAATAAAGAGCCTCTGATGCTAGTGGCTCTAGCGCTAGTTTTATTATACGCATCAAGGCTTAAACAAATTTTAATACTACTGTTTTTTTTAAAAATTTTTCTTGCCAGCTTATTGCTGCCGTGCTTCTTACCGCAGGGATCTAAAGGGGTAAGACAATAGCCGATAAATTGATGTATATTCCCAATGCTGTTTACAAAAAAATACCCCTTCTGGTGATTAAAATTAGTTGTTAAAACGTTTAAATTGATGAGCCAACCAATTCAAATTCACTGAAGTTCCCAAAGTTGTTAAGCCAACTAATAAGAAAACGTTAAAATAAAACTTTGGGAACTTGTGTAATAAACAGCATATTGTCCCCTCTCTCTCTGTTTTTATGGGCCTATGCATTCTTGTTTATTAAACAATGCGTTTACTTTATTATTATTTATTATTATGACATAATTGTCTGGTTCTACAGTTTATATATTTCAGTATTATAGCAGTACAGTATCGAAAGTGATAAGACAATGGCCGATAAATTCATGTACATCACCAATAATGATACACAAAATCACCCCTTCTGTAGATCAAAATTAGTGGTTGAAACGTTTAAACCCTCAAATTAATGAGCCAACCAAACAAAATTCACTTAAAATTTCAGTATTATAAAAGTACATTATCAATCTTGACTAGCCTTTAATTCTACCATCATCAATTACATAATACGAGCGGGGATGCTGTCCATGACACTCAAACGCCATGGTCCAACAACCCAGGATAAAATAAGGGTAGCCAAAATCTCTCCAATTATATCCAAACACCCGGGGTATTAGGTTAAGTAACACCCATCGGACAACCAACTCTTTGCATGACCTTTGTCAGAGAAGTCCTAACTCTGTATGGTAATGAGTTACGCCTGTTTTGGGCCAAGGCATTCCCCCTACTAATAATGACGCGCAAATGACATAGTAGCAGTAGGAAACATTTTAACGTCTATAGTTATGATGCGGTGTTAAGTCGAGATTCGAACCTATCACCACTCAGACGATGAGTGGATGCGCTACGTGTTGAGCTTGAATCGCAGGTTATTTTTTTATACTGTGACGCCTTGGTATTATAGAACTATAGGAACAGAAAAGTATTGATATTTAGTAACTATAAATAGAACAATGCTACAAGCATTTAGGTAAATAACTTAATATATTTAATTTGATTAATTTTCATATAGTGAAAAATCTAATGTTTTTACCATCTAAGTTCTATGATGAAAGCTTAAAGAACATTGTGAATTCCGAGTTACAAAAAAAGGAGGGGGGGGGGCTATTTCAGCCTGCTGATTGTTTTTCTTTGAGTCTTTATTAGAGAAAATGAAAATCTAGTATAAAGGGTTTGATATTTTCTTATAGCTTTTTTTGTTGTTTGAGATTTTATCTTATTTTCTTTACTAGCGTGGTAAGGAAATGGATTATTTTATACTGAATATTGGTAAATTCGTTCATCCAGTAGTAGGGGAGGGGATGGGGTAAAGGGGGAGAAGGTGGGAAGCTATTTTAGCCCGCTGATTGCTTCTCTTTGAATCTTTATTGGAGAAATTAAAATCTGGTGTAAGATCCAAATAATAATGCATCCATTGCATTGGTAAGAATGATTTTATTTGATTATAAAATTTTTTTGAAAACTTTATTTTATTTTAATCAGTATTTGTATTTACTTTACCGAAAATTTTCACCCAGACAAATTTTTGTATTGACATCGAAGTCTTAGTTTAATCATCTGAAACGTATTAGATGTCAGCCATAACAACCTTAATTAAAATCTACATAAACAATAATTCAAATAGTATGTCAACACAGTGCCTCTCTGTCTAACAGGGATAGTGAGGTGAATGTTCCTGGAGCTAGTTTCACCTTTTTATCAAATTCCATTAAAATTGTTATTTACACAAATACAATAGATATTTTCAGATTAGAGAGTTGAATATAAATAAGGAGAACAGTCCTTATATAAAAGTAATAGGATTATTGTCTGTCTGTCTGTCTTTCGGGACGATTGATAACAACATAGAGCCAGACATTTTTAGCCGATCCCAAGAAATCAACATTCAAACTATTACAGACAACCAACACTTTTATTGCACTATCTTTGTCTGGAAGACCTAAATATATGAATAGTAATGAGTTGCGCCTGTTTTGGGCCAAGGCATTCTCTTTACACTTCAATGTCTTTATTTGCAATGGTTAAGGCACCCTCCCACGAGAAATCGCCCTTTGAAAGAAAATAATCTTACCTCAAAAAATTTTAAACTTTTTATTTTTTAAAACTAAAATTTTAATGGAGGGTGGTTGAATTAACACTCCATCCCTCCCCACCCTAAGTGCCCCTAGAGGCCTTAAGGATCTAACCCACTAGTTTTAACACATTGTAAATACTATCTCTATTATGCAAAGTCCAGGTATGACAGTGCAATATTCAAACAATATTCATTCCCACTTTTAGGGTATTCTCACAAAACTGCAAGATCCAGAAATAAGATAAAGCCAACAATCGAAATAAATCCAATATAATGTTTGGGGGGCATAAAATGGTCCTCTTTACTAGGCCAGATAGAGTTGCCCCAAAAACCACGAAAAAATCAGCAGAGAAATCTAGTTTTTTCAAATTAGTTTAGCTGTTTGCTATAGCTGTGCAAGATCATACCTGGAACCTAAAATTGATTTTCATACAAATTTGGTAAATATTTTTTTTGCCTGAGTTTAGATTTCGATAACTACTGAACCGAATTAGTTCTCATTTTTAGGTAAGCTTCACATAGTTTCATCTTACATGTCTTAGGATGGCTTTAAGCTATTTTCATAGCCCTTCTCTGCGTCTTCCTATCTGCTAAAAGATCTTAAAGTTTGACTGAAATGCAAGAACATATCTTTCAATTTTGTAAAATGAAATTCACACTTTGAAATATAATATATAAAAATGTAATCAAAATTAAGAATTGAAATTAAAGAAAAAATTTTTTTTAGAAAGGATCCTTCATGGTAAGCTTTTTGGTTAATCAGACATGTTAAAATTGTCCAATCGATTTCAAACTTTGCATGGTGATTCCCATAACAGATGGGTACGACTCTAAAATTAGAAGTCTCTACGTCCATTTTAAACACGCTGATATTTAAATTTTTTAACAACAATGTGTCAATGATATTATAACCTATATTCAACTGATTTAAAAAAAATTTGGGTCGGTCCGTCCGTACGTTAGTACGTTCGTAACGGAGAGCTTTTTTCGTTAATTTAGCCTTTCCTTTATGGTGATTCCTCTAGTAGTTAGGTACGATTTAGAAAGCGTAGCAACTCTATAATCATTACCAAAATGTCCGCACGTCCATTTTAAACCTTTTAACAAAAATTTTTATGTGATCTAATCATCCGATTGATCTGAATTTTAATATATTGATTCCTGGGAAAACAAAGTATAATAGCAACTATATATTCAAGTACTAAAAATGTAAGTATGTCCATAAATATTATTCTGTATCAAGCAGTTTTTCAACAAATTTATTTACAAGTTTGCTTCGACTCTTATACATTTGTATTCTGATTATTTAGTTCTGACACTATACAAGTGTTAATGTCCGTTTGTCCTACCGTTTCAGTGCTTCGCTTTTATAGATATTGTCAACCTTGTTGGTACAGATTCCTAGGACAACAAGTTACAATATTTTAAGTAAAGCATTTCTATAATAAAGTCCAAATGATTTCCTGGCTAAGTTTAAGAAGAAAGCAATAGAACAAATTTTAAACCCTAATTCAGTTTAAAATCTTTCTATTGTGATTAATTTATGTTATTTACCCCTCTCTCCCTGATTTTTTAAATTATATTTCTTTATTTTTTCCTTATAGCTAAAATGCAAATTTATACTGGTACGTACTTTAAGTAATAAAATGAATAAACAATTCTTAAAATAAAAACAAGAAAAAAAGAAGGACAGCATTCATAAAAACGAAAATGTTTGTAAACGGAATAAATTGATTCATCGCATCGTTTTATATCATAAGATTAATACCAGTTTCGTTTTCTCTGAGAGGCCGAAGGCCTGGGCCAACAAAATTGCTATGAATGGTAAAATTTTCATTTTATTATTCGCAGAAAACTGTTCAGAGTACTATACGATACATGATTTTTCAGTGTGGCCAGAACCGGTTCCAATCCAACGCATATCAATTGGTTTTAAGGCAAAAAAATAAGTGTATGTAACCTTTTAAATACTGTTTATAAATTGTAATCTCAAAGATTTTTTTATGTGTTATCAGGGTCGGAGGGAACATTGAGCTATTTATTATACTAGTCCCCAATGTTTTCTTATTCGTTGGCTTTACAACTTTGAGGACTTTGGGAACTATCGAATTTCGATTAGTTGGTTCATTAAGTTAAGTGTCCAAACGTTTTAACCACTAATTGTAATCTACAGGAGAGGTAATTTGGTGTATTAACATTGGTGAGGCACATCAATTTATCTGCCATCGTCTTATCCCTGTAGATCCCTGATGTGTTTTTATGGTAAAAAGAGGTAAATCTAAAACCTAATCTATCAAACTTTAACACTAATCTACTCAACTCTCTCACCAATCCAAATATAACACAGTATTGAGATAAAATTAATATTTGAAGTATGCCGCTATTATATAAGTCATAACCACTCTTAACTAATGTCATTTAGTCGACGTAAATATTGTCAAGAAATATATATTTTTTAAAATTTTTTTTTCTCGATATTATTAAAATTGTAAAACTCTGAATCAATCTTTTTTTAATTGTACAGTTATAAACTTTTTTCGAAATACCTTTTTATGCTTTTTGCTGAAATTATTTGTATTTTGTAGTGCATTTAGTTTTTTTACATCAACGATAATCTATAATTCTGTCTGTCTGTTTATCTACATAAATGTTATTTGTCTGTCTAAAAATCCGTTCGTTGTTCCATCTAATCAGCTATCCGTCAATCTGTCCGTCTGTCCGTCCGTATGTTTGTCTGTCTATACCCCAAAAAGAATTTCCGATTTACTCGAATGTCATTTGCGATTTATGGTTGCTTCGTATTGAGGATATATCCTCTGACCAATGAGCATTTAATTCATATGTTTTTTTTTCATGGGAAGTGTAATTTATTCAGCTGCTACCTGGTACCAGTAGTTTCTCTTTGTCCATTTGGCTACTCAACATTTATGTTCTTCGCATTTATGGATTTTAAAATTCTCGGGGCTATGCAATTAATTGATAGGGACGTACGTACATTCTTTAATTATAAAGCATCTTCGCTTCTAACAAGAATGGTATAATTCAAAAGAAGCAAAGAAAAAAGTGTCTAAGCTTTTTTAAAAAATATTATTGTTATGATAGATTCTTATAATCTTATATAATATATTAAATATAAATATATCATATATTGATATCCATATAAGACTTAGACGATTTAGACTGTTCTGAAATCGGATGTTTTTCTTTTTCTTTTTCTTTTGGAGTATTACTTAAAATATCTTGAGGATATAATTATACTAGTTTCCAGCATGTTTAAAGCTATTTTAAGACTGGAATAGTAAAAAAATGAAATTTTTAATAAAATTCACATTTCTTTTTAAACATTAATGATACTTGTAACCATAAGGTACAATTTAAAAAGTACATTAATTTTAAGCATACTAACTTTTTAAGGTCTTTTTTAGTTTACGTATGATTTAATTGTCATATTATCTTTATTTGTAAAATCTAAATTCCTAGATTTTTTTTCTTCAGATTTCTGGATATTTTTCTTGGTAAATTATCTAATCTTACTCTAATATATTCTAATAAGAAATCTGCCCCCCGAAAAAATTATTCATTCAAGGTTGGAAATAAGTATTCTTAAAAATACAAATACTAGAAGTAGAAGAGCATAAATGAAAAAAAATATCATTGGTTAAAGTTATCTTAAGATTGTATTAATTGACATATAAATTCAAAAAGTTAAAGTATATGGACAGTAAATATGTCCTTAAATTAAATTGTTCACAATTTACAGTTTACCTTAATGGAATTTAACTTTAATTTTTTTTTAAGTGAAGAAAATTTTTCTTTCTTATGTATTAACGTATTTTTAAGATAGTTTTTAAGAAACTATTATTGCTATCTAACCTATTATTGAGTGCGACCCTAGTCTAGAGGGAAGGGCGGTATTGGTCAGAAAATTAGCCTAAAACCACTTCAAGATAACTAAGAAGCTTCTTTACTACTTTATAATCTACTTAATATGACATATTTATTGAGGAGAGATAGGGGACAATGGGATATTTATAACACTAGTGAATCTTGTTTGGTTGATTCATTAAGTTGAGTGTTCAAACGCTTTAACCACCAATTCTAAAGGAGTAATTTTGTGTATCATCATCGGGGATGTGCATAGATTTAGTAACCACTGTCATATCCCTTTAGATCCCTGCATATTTGTTTTTATTACTGCTATTTTTTGCATATAGTATGCTATATTTTAATGGGCATAATTGTCTTTTTTCCCCTAATATTTATCTGTGTGCGTAAGGAAATGTCTAAATGAAAAATGCGTAACGAATGAAAGTTATGAGAGGCTGTGGCAACCTTTTGGCCTCACTTAGCAACATCTGCGAGATAGATAGATAGATGGATAGAGAGATATATAGATAGCTATATAGATAATTACATATAGAAGAAAATAGGTATAAAGGTAGAGAAAGGAAGATTTAAAGATAGAAAAATACGATTAAAGAGAAAGATAAAAATTAGTTGAATAGACGATTACAGTAACAAATAGAAAAATACTTTAAGTTAAATAAAATATAAATAGACATGACTTAAAATATATGTAGAGGTAATATGATAAAGATAATGTATGTATATGTATTGGAAACTAAAGTAAAACAAAATTTAATTTATAAATATCTAATACTATATTAAAGTCAAACCAACAATAATTAGATTTAAAATATACATCAAATGCATATCTTAACATTATGTGTTTTTTTTATCGTTATGCATATTTCTGGACAAAATTGTAAGTAAATTTGTTGCAAACTACTTAAATACATGATACTGTTTAAGAACATACTTACATTTTTAGGACCGGATTATACAGATGCTTCGCTTATAACATTGTACTTGTAATGTTGTAATTGGAATCAGTATACCAAAAATCAGACGAATCGGATAATTTTAATATACAAAAAATTGTTGTCAAAAAAGTAAAAAAAATAATCATGCTTTAAATGGACGTACAGACTTTCTGGTAACGATTATAGAGTTGCTGCGCTTTCTAAGTTGTATGTAACTGATGTTGTTGGAGAGTAAAAAATGGTGTGTCCTTTCTCGGTGACAAAATAAAGCTAACTGTTATATAAATCATCATGGAAAGTTTGAAATTGACAATTCTAACCTGTTTAAATTAACAAAAAAAAGCTAACTGTAACGGTCGGACTAACGCTAATTATAGAAATTTTAGAAAAGCTTCGCTTTTAATATTAAATACAAAGTAAAATAGATTTTTACATCAAAATATATGTGTAAAGAATGAATTATATTGACAAGAAATTTAGAAGAAGAAAAAACAGTTAAAACTCCTATTTATAGAAGAGCTTCTCTCCCTAAAAGATAAATCTATGGGGATTAGGTTAAACGTCTGCATTTGATTTAAATAATTTAACTTTTCTTGGCGATCTTCAAGATTTTAATAAAAATTTAAATAAAATGTGGAACATCTACTGCTACTCTATAAGCAAGCTATGTCCGTACTTACATAAGTAAAGAGGAGCCCGGTCTGTTCTAACATCCATGGATAACCAAGAGAAAACACATGTCCCCTCTTCAAAAAAGAAAACAAAAAATACATATATCAGATTCGAGTTTAAAAATAAGACAATTAGAAAAACGAACGTTTACACTTACAAAGTAAATCTGTCTCATGATTGCTCTAGGACATACTTTCATTAAAAATTCTGCCTAATCTCCTTTTGGAATCATTATTAGAAAATCAAGATGAACATCATCACAACATCATCATGTAAAAAGATTGTATCTTTATAATGTAACGTATATGACGATTTAAACAATGCTAATATGAATATACGGACTGACATATCCTAACTATAGAATATCAGCTCTAGTACTGTAAATAATTAAAATTCCTTATTAATGTATGCAAACCAGCAATTAAACATTTTATTGAATAGCAATGTTAATTTCTCCCACCCTTAATTATTCTTTTTTTCACAGAGTTATAATAGAAATATCCCATTAGCTTTATGAGGGGCTGCATATCACCGCCCCTCCCCCCTAACAGTCTATTATATCAATTAAAGGTAAATCTATATCTTTAATATAACTCTATTCTGGTAATGACATCTTATTGATATAGACTAAATTTTTTAAATAAAAAAAACTTCACTTAAACTTCACATTAAAAACAGTCAGACTGAAAAATATCGATCAGGGCTTGGAAAGGAATGAGGGTGGGGGGGGGGGGGGGTTGTGGGGGGGTTTTGTTTTGTTTTTATTTGAAATTAATTTATATTTTTTAGTTCTTAAAATGTTAAAAA
>LS057082.1:0-11352 GCA_900241095.1 Acartia tonsa
CCCCCCCCCCCCCCCCCCCCCCCCCCCCCCCCCCCCCCCCCCCCCCCCCCCCCCCCCCCCCCCCCCCCCCCAAAGATCTGGTCCCCAAAGTTTTATCAAAAGTTTTCTTATTAGTTACCACAACAACTTTGGGGACTTTTAAGGAATTTTGATCAGTTATTTTATCAAGCTTAGTGTTCATATGTTTCAATCACTTATTGTAATCTATAGAAGTGGTAATCTTGTGTATCATCATTGGGAATGTTCATAAATTTATCGGCCATAATCCCTTTAGATCTCTGTATCTTATGTAAAATGTTTTAAATCAATAGTACGATTCTAAAAATAATTAATTTGTCAAGGTATAATTAACGTACAGACATACGTACAAAAAATCGTCTAAATTGGAAAAGCTTCACTTCTAATAGAATTAATCTTTTTAAAAGTTTTAAACGATGTACTTATTAGGAAACATGGATTTATATTCAATGGATTTAATTGCATGCAGGGGAGGGAGGGGCCAATTGATTTTTTTATTTATTCTGGTACCCAAAGTTTTATAACCACGTTTTATCGTATTAAATATCAAATAAGTTATATAATCCTATCATATAAAGTAGTAAGTTTTTTTGGGGGTAAGGTCCCTTTCATGGCAACGCCTCTTAAGGGGCGTTTCGTCGTATTTTCACAGTAGCTTTTGGTAGGTTATTCTAATTTAGGTTAGGTTAAGTTGGGTTAGTTGATTGCTTCGCAGGGTTAGAGCCCTCCGCAGTGGCTAGAACAGGGTAAAAGCTACTGTGAAAATACAATGAAACTCCCCTTAAGAGGAGTTGCCACGATAGAGACTATCTCCTTTTTTTTTACTGAAGCGCTTAAGATATCAATAACTACTGAACTGATTGAGTTTTCCATTTAGGGTAAACTTCTCATAGGTCTTGTGGTGGTTTTAAGCTATTTGAATTCTCTGGTTTTAGTCTTTGGATGGTTTTAAGCTATTTATCTAGCTCTTTGAATACAAGATCGACATCTTGTTTTATTAATTATCCTTAACTTATGTAAAAGTAATAGGATGTCTATACTATCCGTCTGTTTGTACCAAAGGATCTATGCTCACCGCTGAACCAATACGATTCTCCGTTACAGTGTACCTTCTCATAGGTCCTGGGAAGGTATATAGCTATTTTGGGGGAGGATACCACCATCCTCGCCCATAGAAAAAGACCTCAAAATCATATAAGTTCCTATCCCTAAGTTAATTGAATAAAATTAACCTTTTAAAAAGTTAAAAACATGGTTGTACTTTAATTATTAAGCAAAAATCTGAAGGGATAAGACAATCAAGGAGGGAGGGGACATCGGAATGTTTATTACACTAGTCCCCAAAGTTTTATTATAACATTTTCTTATTCATTGGCTTGACAACTTTGGGGACCTTAGTGATTTTTTATTGGTTGGTTCATTTAGTTGAAGCTAGAGTGGCGTCATGACGTCAAAACAAATTAACCAATGAGTGGTCACTATAAATTTTACCATTGCATTGGTCAATTACAGTGTATACTGGCCTCTCATTGGTTAATTTTTTTTGACGTCATAATCTGAGTCAGCCACTTTTACTAGCTTCCATTTAGTGGAGTGTCCAAACGTTTCCACAACTAATTGTAAAAGGGGTAATTTTGTGTATGATCATTGGGCATGTACAAAATTAATCAGCCATTGTCTTATCCCTTTAAATCCCTGGATAAAAGAGTATATTTATCACAAAGAGAGAGGGGACAATGGGCTGTTTATAACACTAGTCCCCAAAGTTTTATAATAACGCTTTCTTATTCATTGGCTTGACAACTTTGGGGACCTTAAGGATTTTTATTGATTAGTTCATTAAGTATAGTGTTCAAACGTTTCAACCACTAATTTTCTAATTTTATATTTCATCATTGGGGATGTACATCAATTTATCATCCATTGTCTTATCCCTATAGATCCCTCGATAAAAGAGTATATTTATTATGTTAATAATAGATTTTACAAATTGACTTGGAATAAAAATTACAGGGATATAATGAAGTCCAAAAAATTTCTCTAGATTTAATAGTGCACATTTTTAAAAGCGAAGCTTTTCTATAATTAGGGTCGGTCTGTCCGTCTGTAATTTCGTTAATTTAGGAATGTTACAATTGTCGTCCTATCGATTTCAAACTTTGCATGGTGATTCCTGTAGTAGTTAGGTACGATTTAGAAAGTGTAGCAACTCTATATAATCATTAGCAGAATGTGTGTACGTCCTTTTGAAACATGCTGATTTTTTACTTTTTTAATATTGATCTGTTTTTTTTTTGTATATTGATTCCTGGGACAACAAAGTACAATATTATAAGCGGAGCAACTCTAGTTCTAAAATGTAAGTATGTCCATAAACATTATCCTGTATCAAGCAGTTTTTCAAAAAATTTACACTATACAAGTGTCAATGTCCGACGCCGTTTGTCCTACGTATGTTGTCATCCTTGTTAGGCTATCATTATTAAACCTTTTAAGTTGATTCATGTAATAGTTAGGTATATTCTA
Organism: Acartia tonsa; assembly: GCA_900241095.1. NCBI lineage: Eukaryota > Metazoa > Arthropoda > Copepoda > Calanoida > Acartiidae > Acartia > Acartia tonsa. Next base: position 2,545 of record LS057082.1, read on the forward strand.
TAAAAAAGGAACAACTCTATAATTCTTTTATAACTTGTTGTTTAAAATGGTGATTTCTAATACAATTTAGTAGCGTAGTATTTCTATAATTACCTCCAAAAATTCAACGTTGAAAGCAATGTCCCTATAAATGGTCGTTTGTCCGTCAGTCTGATTTGTCACCCTTGTTAGCTTCAGGGATTGAAAGGGATAAGACAGTAGTTGATAAATTGATGTACTACATACCCTAATGGCGAAAAAAACTGCACAATTACCCAATTTTTAGGATAAAATTATTGAAAAAAAACATAGAAACCAACCAATCATAGCTCATTTAGCCAGTACCCAAAGTGTTTGACCCAATGAGTATTCACGCAAAACTTTGGGTACCAGTGTAGCTTTACCTATACTCTAATCCCTGTATAAAAAAAAGAAGTATAAAATATGATGTATAACTCTTTTATTCTATTCAAAGTGAAATATAAAGTGTCCGGGTCTAGAGCCATTAAAAACAATCCTATGACAGTATATTATCAGCTTAGTTTACCTATAATAATCTACTGTTATACAACCGAATCGAATTAACTCAGAAACCGCGCCAAGATTATTCATGAAATATTATTCACTGACTAAAAGATTATATTTTCATCCAAATTGCTTTTCATAAAAGAGATTGAGTATATTTTAAGGAGATACTCAAAAAATGCGTCCATTGTTTTTGGCTTCTGTTGTACCGCCCTAACAGATTAACTCAAAAACTGCACCAATATTATTCATGAAATATTATTCACTGACTAAAAGATTCATCTCAGGAAGGAAGGGGACAATGGGCTGTTTATTATACTAGTCCCCAAAGTTTATAATAACGTTTTCTTATTTTTGATGGCTTTACAACTTTGGGGACTTCTGATGAATTTGATTGGGTGATTCTCAAAGTTGAGTGTCCAAACTTTTCAACCAATAATTGTAATCTACAGAAGAGGGTTTTTTGTGTCATCACTGGGGATGTACATCAATTTATCAGCCATTATCTTATCCCTTTAGATCCCTGTTTTCATTCTTTTTTTTATTGTTTTGGCTTCTGTTGTACAGCCTGTAACTGATTAACTCAAAAACCCTGCCAAGGTTATTCATGAAATATTGTTCACTGTCTGAAAAATTGTATTTTCATTCCTGGAATGGTGGGGACAATGGGCTGTTTATTACACTGGTCCCCAAAGTTTTTATTATGTTTTAAAATTAGACATTTATTATTATTTTGTTAAAATCTAACCAGTAAATTTGAGATGGTGGAGTTTTAAATATCATCATTGGGGATGTACAACAATTCATTGGCCATTGTCACTTATTGCCTGTTTTCATCCAAATTGCTTTTCATAAAAGAGATTGAGTATATTTTAAGGAGATACTCTAAAAATGCATCCAATGTTTTGACTTCTGTTGTACAGATACATTGGATTATCTCAACCAATAATTGTAATCTACAGAGGAGGATGTTTTGTGTATCTTTATTGGGGATGTACATCAATTTCTCAGTTATCGTCTTATCCCTTTAGATCCCTGTTTTCATCTAAATTGCTTTTATAACAGAGAAATGGGTATATTTTAAGGAGATACTCAAAAAATGCGGCCATCGTTTTGGTTCATGTTGTACAGCCCTTACAGATTAACTTAAAATCTGCGCCAAGATTATTTATGAAATATTATTCACTGACTAAAAGATATTATTTTCTTTGTTCTTTGGTTGATTGTTTGTTTATTACACTAATCACCAATTTTTTAAATGATGTTTTATTATTCATTGGCTTAACAACTTTGGGGACTTTGGATGATTCAAAAAGTTAAACTGTTTCCTTAGAATATGTTAGGTTATATTGGGTAAAGGATAACCCTACAGGTAGAAGCCTTGAGGCATAATGAAATCTACTTTATCTATATTTCTAATTCAATCTAAAAACAGTAAGTGGGGGGTTTCTTTTGCTTGCTAGGAGCTGTGAGAAAAAGCACCAAAAAAGCTACTTGCTCATTCTAATATAGATGATAAAATCCTCTAAAATGAAAAGAAAATTTAGTTTTAATGCTTTTACCCACAACAAAAATTAAAGGTATGTGGTAACCTGTTTTAAAATACATATAAAAGCAGCTATGAAGATGCTTAAACTCATTTCAACTGTCATAGATCTCAAAGGAAAGTTTTATAAAAAGTTTCAAACATCTATTTCAAGAGCCATACAGATTGGCATTTTAAATTATAGAATAGTTTAGCTAATAGAAACTGTTATAACATGGTATACACTGTATTATATGTCGGCTTTTTTTTTAAAGAAGCCATTTTTGAGATTAGCCATATAATAATTCTTACTGATATTCATTTTGTTTGAATATTACAACAATCTATGGAGCTGCAGGGTTCTTAAGGGATAAGACAATGGACGATGAATAGGTGTATTTCCCAAATTATGAAGAAGTAAATCACCCCTTCTGTAGATTATTTATATTGGTTTAATTTTGGTCACTTTAACATTGGAAACAATCAATCAAAATTCAGTATAAACACTGAAAGTTTTTCAGCCAAAGTTAAAAAACTTTGTATACTAGTGTAATAATGGACAATAAATGATAAATTGATTTCCATCCCTAATGATGATAAACAAAACTAACAAATCTGTAGTTTAAAAATGTTGGTTAAATCTTGGCCACTGTTAGTTTAAACTAAAATTTCAAGAAATAATAAAAGTATCTTCAGTATTTAAGCCATCAAATGAGAGAACGTGATTCTAAAACTTTGGGTACTTTTTTTTTGATAATCAATGTACTGTCCCTCAAAAGATCTCAAGAACGGAAACCTTCAGGGCAATCATTAACATTAAACTATCTAATTGTAGACTATGTTTCATTTGATAATCAATTTAAAAAATGGTTTTGCTGACCTTTTACAAGACATTTTGGCTATTAGATTTGCTACATACAAAAAAAACCTTACTGCTTTATAGGAAAGGATAGATAGATAACTTGTTAGGTATAGAAAGCAAGATAGAACATAGAGAAAGATAGATTGATTGATAGATAAATTTTGTTAGCCCGTGTCTCCGGTCTCTCGCTGCTAACAAAACTGGTTTTAATCTTAAAATTTTTCATTTTCATATCCGCGGAAAGCTGTCTATAATTCGATGCAATAAATAACTAATATACATATTGTATGGGTATAAAGTTTCTCTAATTTTATGTTTTTCTACTACAAAATTGTCAGGGATCTAAAGGGATTAGACAATGGCCGATAAAATGTTGTACATTCTTATTGATGATTACCCCTTCTGTAGATTACAATTACTGGTCAAAGTTCCAAATAGTCCCCAAAGTTGTTGAGCCAACGAATAAGAAGACGATGTTATAAAACTTTGAGGACCAGTGTAATAAACAGCCCAATGTCCCCTCCCTACCTACAAAATTGGCCTCTTAATATTCCCCATAATACAATGGGTATCGATTCCAACGACCCTTAATTTTATAAATATAACAGCAAAGTTTTAGGGCAATTAAACTTATGATTCTATTGTTATACTATAAATATTTTATAACTAAAGGAACCAGATACAATAAAGCTCAAGATGGTTAGGGGATTTTTTTCTTCATATTTGGTATTTGAAAAAGCTAGCTTTATGAATATCAAGAAGTAGGGTGTATGTTTGTTTATCTGTCCCTTTAGATATTGCTACCAGAAAGAGCGGACATTAGACTGTTTATTACACTAGTCCCCAAAGTTTTCTTATTCTTTAGCTTAACAACTTTGGGCACTTTAAGTGATTTTTGATTGGTTGATTCATTAAGTTGAGTGGTCAAACGTTTCAACCACTAATTTTATATACAAAAGGAGTAATTTTTTGTACCATCATTAGGGATGTACATCAATTTAGGGGCCATTGTATATCCCTTTAGATCCTAAACAATCTGTCCAGCTGTTTAGTAGATTTTACTAGACAAGCATATGTACACAACTTTTTATTTTTTGGAATGACAATTTTAAGCCATCTTTAAACAAAAAACGCGCAAAAAAATTGCTTATCTAAATGGAGAGCTATAACACATAACAAAGGTTGGGTGCCCATTCTCTTGCACCAACAATAATGGACCAATCAGGAGCGTCGTTACTCTGGCGGGGCCAGCCAATCAGAGGCCGCGGAGCGAGTAGGAACAACTTCCGTTCTCGAGCTTCCGGCCCACGAGGTTAATTGTTAGTGAAATGCGAATGGGATATTAAATACGGGGGAAAATGGGCACTTTCTCAGGGAAATATTGTTCCTATTGTGCTTAACCGCCTACTGTGTGGATGTTTTCGTAAAACAGCAGTAAAATTATTATAAATAAATATGAATAAATGTATGATTCATGCAACAATCTTAACAAAGTTGCAGAGACCCTTATGGTCTGCTAGCAAATTAATTTTAATCTTTTGTAGACTTACCAGCTGTAATATAACTCTCACACCAGCGGCATTAGCTTAAATAATAGCATGCCTGCATGCTTCTGGGTTTGAATCTGGTTCACATGCCTCATATAAGAGACATTGAAAACAATACCTACTGCTTTTCTGTGTGGCACGTTACACTAATTTCTAGAGATAATGCCTTGTCCCATAAAAAATTGCAAATCATTACCATGCACAATTAGGACTTCCTGAAAAAGGCCAGTGAAATCAGGGGGTTACTTTCTGCTTGGATGTTAGTTAACATAATATCCCAGTAGGGGCTTGAGTATGGTCAAGCAGATGATGCTCAGGATTCTCTAGATTATTACTTGAAATAAATAGAGAATCCTGCCCAAATGAAGAAACTAACTAGGAAAGAATTGAGTTGCACCTGTTTTGGGCCAAGGCATTCCCCTTACTCTACTCCCGTACTTGCCACAGTAGCAGTAGGAACTATTTATAACGTTTTTATTTATGATGCAGTATTAAGCTGATATTTTAACCTCTCACCTCCAGGCAGTATGCTCTACATGTTGAGCTACAGTTGTGGGTGTACTCTGTTGTTTTGTGTGGACACTTTTTCTCTCCTCTCTGGCGGGGGTGAATATTGTATAGGAAATGTCGCTTCACTTAATATCATATAAGAATAGAATATAAGTGTTTAGTGGCTGGGTATATTTATCATGCCTGCCCTATTCATAGAATACAAATATGTTATGCTTGCTTCAGATTTTTAGTTGTGCAAGGCTACTCTAAAATTGTGTTTGTTGGTCTACTAGCAGATACGCGGCCCCTTAGAGGCTTCTAGTTGGATTTGAGTAAAATAGGAGGGGGGAGAAGTCGATATTTCACTTTAAATTCTAGTTTTAAAAAAAAGTTTAAAATGTTGGTGTTATCCCCTCCCAAAATAGATATAAACCTTCCCTGGACCTATGAGAAGCAACATTGCAAAGGAGAACCATGTCGGTTCAGTGGTTAGATAGATCTTAGGCTATCGACACACAAACCAACAGACATCCTGTTACTTTTATATAAGGATAGATATAAACCTACCAATTATTGTAACATTAGCTCTATAGCTATGGTATTTCTTCAAATACTTATTTAGAGTATTTAGTGAAGCTCCTCTATAATTTACTATATCTATATGTTTGATCATCAGTCCGCAAGTCCCTAAGGTTATGGGGGAAATATGATTTGATGGCTGCTATTCGAGATAGGGAACTAGTTTTTTGGTGTGAAGATTCTCTTTACCAATGAGCACCTAGCATATAATTTACTTGATCTGTCAGTCTGTCAGTTATGCTATATAATTATAAGTACTAAAACATATAAGATATTTCATGACATTTATCCATGTTTTTTTAGTGTTTTGGTACTTAAAGTTGTTATCATCCTTGTTTATATATTAAAGACTTTTTTCAACATTGAATGCAAGTTACATTAGCTTTAGTTTCCCACTACGCCACTTTGTATTTAAAGAAGCTGAAAAAAGACTTAAAACCATCCCAATACATAAATCTTACAATGAAATAGCCTAAAACCATTAAAGAACCTATGTAAAGGTTACTTGAAAAGGTTATCCCAATCAGTCTACTAGTTATTGAGATTTTAAGCTTCAAATAAAAATACCTTACTACTTTATATAATAGGATATTTCTTATAAAAAGTAGAAGGAGGTATTCTGTTTGTCTGTCTGTAATAAGATCTCGCTAATCTCCAGATCTGATATGGTTCTCCTTTTCAGTGAAGCTTCTTATAGGTACAAGGAATTTTTATAACTTTTTTATAATAAGGTACCTCCACAATTCCAAGAGCACTCGCCCCTGGAAAAAAATACTTCCCCTAAAAATTTTTTTTACTTTAAACTAAACCCATGAGGAACCCTAGATTATATTCAAAATATGTATTCTAAGAAATAGGAACCTAAACTCATTAAACTTTATATGTATTGTATATTCACACTAATATCCAATCTTCATGCTAAATGATCTTTTTTTCTGTAATAATTGTGCAGTATTAATTGTTTGTATGTAATTAATGGTGAAACAAGGATAACAACATCGCGAAGCTCTTAAATGGTAGGACAAACGAACATTAACACTTGTAGAGTGTCGGAACAGAAAAAGCAGAATATAAATGTGTCTAATAAAATTGTAAGTAAATTTATTGAACTTAAATACAGGATAATTTTAAAGGACATACTTCCATTTTTGGGACTTGATTATAGAAGTGCCTCGCTTATAATATTGTACCTTGTTGTCATAGGAAACATTATTTCAATATCAGATAAATAGAATAAATTTTAGCACATAAAAAATGTTGTTAAAAAGGTGGAAAAGCAACTTATTTCAAATTGATGTACAGACAATCTGGTAACGATTATAGTGTTACTAAGCTTTCTAAATCGTACCTAACTGTTATAGGAATCATCATGCAAAGTTTCAAATTGATAGGACAATATTAACATGTATAAATTAACGAAGAGAGCTGACCGTTACGGATGGACGTACGAACTGACCGACCATAGCTTTTAATAAGTAGCGTAGCACTAATTTTTCAGCTAAATAATCTTTTTTTCTTGTATGTTTGTATGTAATTAATGGCAGAGATCTAAGGGGATAAGACAATGGAAGATAAAATGATGTACATCCCCAATGATGACACACAAAATTACTTCTCCTGTAGATTGAAATTAGTGGTTGACACGTTTGAACACCCAACTTAATAAACCAAAATTCAGTAAAAGCCCCTAAAGTTATTAAGCCAACAAATAAGAAAACAACCCAATGTCCCCGCTTTCTCTATGTATGTAATTAATGGTGAAAAAACAAACTGTATAATTAAGCAAATACTACATATAAATCAATTCATCTACTAATAACAATAGATTAACATCTCTAAAAGTCCATTAGCAGAGTGTTCCGACATACCAACTAGGAAAAGTCAGAGAGAGAGAGAGGAGACAATGAGCTGTTTAGTACACTAGTTCCCAATTTTTTTCAATAATGTGTTTTATTAGTTGGCTTAACAACTTTATGGATGTTAGAATTTTAAAAGTCCCCAAAGTTGTTGAGCCACCGAATAAGAAAACCTTACATAAAACTTTGGGGCCTAGTGTAATAAACAGCCCATTGTCATCTCTCTCACTGACTTCATCTTTTACACGTTGCACAGTACTCAGCTGACAAAAAAAAACCTTTGATTGCAGTAGATCCTTGAAACTATGATTTCTTGATTGTTGTATGAATCGTCATGCAAAGTTTAAAATCTATAATAAGGATAATTCTAACTGTGTATTTTAATAACTAAATCCTACAAAAATAATGTCAAAAAAGTTAAAAATAAACATGTTTTAAATGAACATACGGACTTTCTGGTAATGATTATAGAGTTGCTACGCTTTCTAATGCGTACCTAATTGTCTATTTTAATCATATCTTACCAAAAATGTTGTCAAAAAATAAACAATAATTATGAAAAGCTTCGCGTTTAAAAAGTAATTAGGTTGCTATTTTAATATATTTTTTTTAACTCCAGAATGGATAAACACCTTTCAGGATAGCTTTGTTAATGTGTATTACAACCCAGGGACAAGACAATGGCTGATGAATTAATGTGCATACCAATGATCATAAACCAAATTAATTCCTACAGTATATTACAATTAGTGGTTGAAACATTTGAACACTTAAGTAACTAACCAATTAAAATTCATTAAAGTCCCCAAAGTTGATGTGTCAACTAATAAGAAAAGGTATTATAAAACTTTGGGGACTTTGGGTGTAAAAAACATCCCAATATCCCCTCCCTCCCTGAGTAGTGTCAGGATGGGGGAATATACTTAGATAAAATGTTTTCAGTATGGCTTTCAAACCGATTATTATCCGCTGGATTAGAACCGGTTTTCAGCCATACTGAAAAGTCAGGTATGGCATCGTATTACAGACAAAGTCCCCAAAGTTTAATAATTTACGCATTCTTTGTCCTAATAACTTTGGGGACTTCTTCTGAATTTTGATCGGGTTGGTTTATTGAGTTGATTGTTAAAATTTTTCAACAACTAATTTTAATCCACAGAAGGGGTAATTTTGAGTGTCATGATTGGGGATGCACATCAATTTATAGGACATTGTCTTATCCCTTTATATCCCTGGGATGATATCAAACAAGGCTCCATCCAATTGTTAAATGTGTCAATTGATTTCTAATGGTTAATGGCGTAATACAGAGGGTGTCTAACTATCTATCTATCTATCTATCTATCTATCTATCATTCTATCTATATATCTATCTATCTATCTATCTATCTATCTATCTATCTATCTATCCATCTATCTATCTATCTATCTATCTATCTATCT